>CABHPR010117525.1:0-10798 GCA_902168415.1 Peromyscus melanophrys
CTTTGTGCCACTATTGCCCTGGCATATCTCGCAGGCAGGACACCACTGTAAATCAAAGCATTGTGTGGCTGGCTTTATGTTTACATTTCTCTTTTGCATGCAGAGTACTTTCCTTTACCAAACATGCTAGAATGTAGGGGTGAAGGCTCTATGCGGGAGCCAGTTGAACTTCTCCATATTCAATGAATTGGGTGGGTGTTGTCTTCAGTAATGGGGCCTGGATGTCAGCTTGTGGAGAGCAACCTATAGTCTTGGCAACAGCACAGGTTGTCTGGGGATTCCCATGGACCCCTTTGTCCAGCAACTCAATTAGATGTAACCCAATCCCACGACTGGAAGCTTCATTTGGGCACAAGAGTTGGCCAGTAGAGGCTTTCTCTCCCCCATTATTTGGCGATTTCAGTTAGACTGCCTTCACAATAAAACAAACTTTGTGATGATCCCAACCAAGGTAGCATAGCAGGTCCAGCTCTGTCTCCATTGTGCACATGTGTGCGTAGGCTTCAAATGTGATAGGAACAGACACTAGCCATACAGCAACATCGCTACACCACCAGGCGGCCTTACACTACAAAATACATTTATCAGTTCATTGTATGTTCATATGATGCATTATATTAAATAAAATTTAGAGTAAAATCCTCCAAGATCATCTCTATAGATGCCAAAAATGTATTTTATAACCTTGAACATCCATTCTCGGGTTTGCAGAGGACAATATGTTTTCAGATTTTGAACAGTGGAAAATCCATTATCCTGCTTGGTGAATGAGTACCAGAAGCTTTCCTGTGAAAGGAGGGAAATTGACAAGCACACAACCATCACCCAAGCTTCTGGGTATTACTGTGGTGACACTAACTCAACATTTTAGGAGAAACATGACATATAGACACTGGAAAGGAAGAGAGAACGTTAATGTTGCTTTCAGCTAATGTGGTGATTTGCTTCTATATCTTAGATTATCAACTCATATGGAACAAGTAAGAGAATTTATTAAAGGGAATGCATAAAAATTAGTATGCAAAAGTCACCAAGCTATATCTCAAAACAATCAAATTCAGTAGTGAAGGAAAACATTAAAAACTGCATTTTTGTTAGCATACAAAATAATGGGCTTCACTATGCAGTTTTCATGCATGTGTATCATTGTACTTTGCTCATGTTCACCCACATTACCTCCTGTTGTTCTTCATGCCACTCTCCTTCCTTTTCCCCTTAAATGTTCATATAAGATAGGTCAGATAGGTAGATAGACAGACAAAGAGACAGACATATAGATACCACATATAAAAGACATATTTATACCTGGTTTTAAAAATAAGAAATTGGTTAGACCTTTTTTATGTGAGAAATCATAAAATGTATTAAGTGATTTTAAAGAAGCTTTAAGTAAATATATAACCATATACAATTTTCTTAGATTAAAAAAGAAAGTAATTATATACCAATCGTTCCCTGAGTAATCTGTAATAGAGATCTATTTAAAATGTCAGTAAAGTTTTTCTTTTCATTTCCTTTGAAACAAGACAATTCTGTCCTAGATTTTAAAGAAAAAAATAAAAGGAGGGAAATGATGGATATGAAGGCTAATAAGAGTAGAAAGCACATTCAATCATTAAAATATATCATTTAAGTGTTTACTGATTAAAAGACTGTGAGACAAGTACATAAATTAAAAAATCAACAAAATAGAATGGAAAATCCATAAATAGTCCACAATGTATGTAAGCAGTCAGGCAATGATGATGACATTTCACAGCATTGAAATGGGTTTTTCAATATTTGGCATTGACAATTTTTATATATCTAGAAAAAATAATTTAGACACTTAGTTTACACGACACACAAAATAAATCCTAAATAATCTGTCTCTAATCTTTTAAGACAACACAAAAATAATAGAAAAGCAAGGATATTTTTCATCAGGAAATAGAATGAGAAAAGAATTTTATATTGTTATATAATATAAAGGAATAAAATTATCAATTAAATCATCTACATGAATATGATGGATTCTATCTGCAAATATAATAAAATTGAAAAGACATGAAAAACATGTACAAATATTTGTTCCTTATAAAAAAACAAGTGGATAACTCCTTAAATGCATGAGACCAAAAAAATAAATGTTCAATACAAATGAGCAAAAGAAAAGCACTTGTGGTACAAAAGGAAACAACTGAGCCTCATCACTATTAAAGATGTTGATTATAAGCAATGATAAGATTTTACTTACTGAGTTTGACAAGCAGTTGAAGGCATAGAACCTGGCTCTTGGCTCTTGGTTCCTGGCTCCTTGTAGTACAGTTTGTTAAATCCCAACAAGGAACAAAAAGACTCTATCTAAGCAAGAATTAATGTTCACAAGACACGGTTCCCCTCTTGTTGAAAAGATCCTAAGTCCAATTATGCATGCCACTGATACCACCAATGTACACATGCCACTGTTGCCACCAATGTACACATGCCACTGTTGCCACTAATGTATGCATGCCACTGTTTCCACCAATGTATGCATGTCACTGTTGCCACCAATGTATGCATGCCACTGTTGCCACCAATGTATGCATGTCACTGTTGCCACCAATGTACACATGCCACTGTTGCCACCAATGTACACATGCCACTGTTGCCACCAATGTACACATGCCACTGTTGCACACTTAGGGTTATTGTGCCATGCTGTTCATTGATGTGGTTCATAGGTGTCATAGCTGGGTAGAACTGTTGGTTGTTTCCCACCTTTGGAAGCTTGCATGGCATGTTCTGGTACCATGAAAACTAGTTCTCAGGGAAGAGGTATTCAGGTCAGGTTCATCTCAGGGGTCTCTGGGCCTTGTTTCTGAAGTGTATGATGTCTTCAGCAAAAAAATTATTTATTTTCTACCTCTTGGGGGTAACCAAGGGCAGCTTTAATAAGCTGTATGTTTGGTGAGTCTCTTGGACAGCAACATGGTGCTGGAGAAGGAGCTGAGAGTTCTACATTTTGGTCCACAGGAGACTGCCACACTAGACCTAGCTTGAGCATATAAGACCTCAAAGCCCACCTCTACAGTGACATACTTCCTCCAACAAGGCCACACCTACTCCAACAAGGCCACACCTCCTGTGGGCTTAGCATTCAAACACATGAGTCTATCAGGGCAATATTATTCAAAGCATCATACACACATGCACGTGCACACTTTTTTTTTTCAATAAAGGTATTCTACTTGGGAAGATAATATTCCCCCTCAAGAGCCATAGTCTGGCAAAAACCTGAAATATCAGGCATGAAACCTCTTTTCAAGTTGTTGGTTAGAGGAGCCCAAGAATCTCCCCAAACAATATAGGCTATTGCTTTTGCTCTTGGCAGCCTCTCAGAAGTTGAAGGTATGCTCTTTTGCTGAGGACATTGCACACTTTGGACAAAGGACTCAGAGTCTTTGAGCAAGATGTGATCCCAAAGCCTCCTCCCTGAAGACTAACTTTAATAATACTAGAGGAAGCAATCAATAACCCTACCCAGCTTTGGTTCACATGAAGCACAATGATCAGCATGGCAAACTATCCCTAAAAGTGTAATGCTGACACTGATATCTTGGCAGAAACCAACAGCTAATTGGATGTAGGACCTGGTCAAGAGGAAGGCAATAATGCCTAGGAATGGAACCAAGCCAACTATTCAGGCCTAGTGTGATTGTGGATTTTAGAGAGGAACCTATTATATTACTAAGCCAGTAAAATTCCTAACTGCATTCTAAATATTTATTCTTATATTCACAGTGTAGTTCTCACCCTTCATCAAAAAAGCTTCTCTTTGGCAGCAGACTATTACAGAGAGCCACAGCTGGTTAAAATGCAGAGAGACTCTGACCATAGTATTCTGAATCCTAACTGATTTCTCTACAACACTAGCCCCCCACCTAAGGCTCAGGGCATAAGGCAGAAGAGGGGTGCAAAGATTATAAGAGCCAGAGGACCATGAAGTTTGCTGCAAAACTGACTCCTGGAAATTTCAGGGAAGCTACACTCATGATACATCCACAGTGTAGATGCCTAATAAGACCTGAGCAGTGATAACATCAACGGATATGCTAGTGTATAAAGAGGAAATCTCAGAGTTGCTCCCCTAGACAAAGTACTATAGATAACTAATGACTGCTGAGCGAGGAGAAATTAGTTTTCCTTACAGAAGTACCCCTGATTAGTTATCCAATACTAAGTAGTCAGCCCTGAAATCAATTATATGTGTGTGTACATATATATGTGCATACATATATATGCAACACTAAGCATACTCAGCAGCTGTATTGATATATTTATGCATGTGTGTATAACAATAAAAATTAAAGAAAAAAGAATATGAATTTGAGGAATGTGGGGGTAATATAGGAGGAGTTTGAGGAAGACAAGGGAAGTGAGAAATGTTTTAACCATTGTTAAGTATGTGGGTTCTATAAGTTGGATGTCAAATGCTTCTCACATATCTAAAGGTAGCAGTATTGGGGAATATTGGAATCTTCAGAAGATGGAACCTGGTGGGAGGTCTTTATGTTATTAATTGTGGCACCAAAGAAAACAATAGTTTTCTAGTCCTTTCTGTCTCTTTGGCTTTCTTGATATAAGGTGAACAGTTTCTACCATGCACTCCTGATTTTTTTAACTGCAAAAACAAAAGGTTTTGATGAGGAGAAAACACAAATAAAATTTCTTAGAATATGCAAGCAAGCAATTAATGAAAAAGTTGATACAATTAACTGATAACTGTGTGTGGTACATGGTCCATGTTGAAGGATGCTTCCCCACAGTTGGTTTATTTGGAGGTGGTAGAGACTTCAGGAGTCTAGTACTAGTGGAAGGTCTTCAGCTCATTGAAGTCCTATCTTCAAAGGGGACATGGGGAATCCTAGTCCCTTTCTCCTCTTTTATCCCTGATGTAAGGTGAGTGACTTTGCTTTATAATGTGCTTCTACTATGGTGTCTTGCCTTGCCATAGACCCAAAATGGGGCTAGTTGATCACGGATTGAAACTTTTGAAGCCATGAGACAAAATAAATCTCTTATCCTTATGAGTTAATTTATATTGGGTATTTATGACAGTTGAGTTAATTTATATTGAGTACTTATGACAGTAATGGGAAGTTAACAGCATAGTTTGAAATAATGGCTACTGGACTGAAAGGCATAAAGTTTTATGAGCAACCATACATCAGTGAGCACCATGGGTCCTTAAGTTCTAACCATGAGTTACCCTGTCCATGCTAGAGATGCTTCCCAGGCTGTGGGAAAGTGTTGCCTAGCCCATAACTCCTTATCAGCTAGACCAGCTGTTCCTCACCCAGTCCCCACTCTAATGAATTTTAATTTTCTGCCATTCATTAGGTTATTCAAAAAAAAGCAAATCATATCTTTTCATAGGGACAAGAGAGCTTCAATTCTTGTTAATTAAACCCTGTTTGCTTGTGGTAGTGTATTCTGTCCCCAAGTGCAAACCTTGGTAGTCCTTTGTGGAATAAAGTGCCCTCCTCCTCTGGACTGCAAGCATATGCAGCTTAAACACTGTCTGGACCCTGTATTCATCTCTTAACCCTTTTACAGGAGGGAGTTCTGTTCCTCAGTGATGAGTGAATCAGATGGCCAGATTGGTTACTTCATTTCTAAACAGACAATTATTAAGAGATGTGATCTATGGCCAAAAAAAAAAATGTGTCTGGTTTAATGACTACTTCCGAGTCCATTTGAGAAGAGTATAAATTCTAAAGTCGTTCAATGATATAGTCTGTAAATGTTAAGTAAGTTTAGTTGATTGATGGATTGCATATATATCTTCTTGGCCCTTTTTAATCTTTATGCAGTTCCATACCCATGATCCTTTTCCTTATTATGAAATCTGCCTTTTAAAATTATTTTTATGTAGCCCAGAATGGCCTTAAATTTTCTACATAGCTGAAGATGGGGCCCTGATGTTCTTCCTGCCTCAGCTTCTCAAATGCTAGGATTGCAGGTCTTCACCACCCACTGTACCCTGCCTGCTTTGTATTAAAATAACAATCCAGGGAGTATTGTGAAGTATGTGGGTTCTGTAAGTTGGATATCAAAGGCTTCTCGCATATCTGAAAGGTAGCACTATTGGGGAATATTGGAACGTTTAGAAGGTGGAACCTGGTGGGAGGTCTTTATGTTATTAATCCTGGTGTCAAAGAAGACAATCGGTTTCTAGCCACATCCTTCTCTCTCTTTGGCTTCCTCAATATGAGGAGACACTTGTGTTCTACCATGCACTCCTGTCATATTGTGCTACTTTGCCACAGGCCCAAAGCAATAACACCAATTGATCATGAACCAAAACCTCTAAAAGTATGAGCTAAAATGTATCTTTTCTCTTGAATAAATTGATTATTACAGATGTTTACTATAGTGTCAGAAGAATGCCTCACACAGTGGGGCAAGCTGCTCGGAAGCAAGCTAGGGTCACTGAGACTCTACGTTCTGATGGGTCTTCTTTGACAATAGATTCAGTCTTTTAGCCCTCAGTAGAAATGGCCTCTTGATCCTCATCTCAGGTGATTCTTGAGACAGGAGTCACAGAAGAAATACTTGTTTTTCCTCAGAATCCATTTCCCACTATCCCTGTAGTAGATGTTTAACCTTGATAAAGTTCCAAAAGTCCTCAAAAGATGAAGTGATCCAAGAAAATCTGGCAGAACTAGTTGGGGTTTCTAATTTATATGAAGATCTAGGTAATGTGCTAGAGAATTGTTATTCAGGGTGTCAGCCAATGGGCAAAGTCATACAACATTCCATCAGGCTATATTGATTTAAATGGGCCCACTAACCAGTGATTTTTATGTTTGATGTGATGCTGGGGATTAGAGAGAGCCCTAACAACCTGGTGAATTTGATGTAACAAAACCCAAAACCTTTGCTTTGGTTTAACATTGGTATTCAAAGGCTTGGATATCTTTATTTTATTTTAGAGACTTTAATATAATTACATTTCTCCCTTTCCTCCCTCCAAAACCTCCAATATATGCCTCTTCACTCATCTTCAAATTCATGGCCTCTTTTTTCACTAATTTATTTTGTATGCATATGTGTATATATGTATGTATATTCCTAACTATAATCTGTCCAGTCCATATAATGTTACTTGGATGTATGTTTCCAGGGGTAACCATTTACAGAAGAGGAGGTGGAAAGATTGTAAAAGCCAGAGGATCAGGGAATTTGCTGTGGGTTTGTGTCTCCTAGTAAAATCAGAAGCTACACACATAAAGTCTCACTACCATGACTGTTCAAATGTGAGCTGAACAAGGGTAACACCAATGAACAAGCCAAAGTGGATGGGAAAAGTCCCACAGGCCTCAACACTACACAAAGAGCTACAGCCAGCTGAGGAAAGCTAGGGATTTGAGACTTCTCCAGGGAAGAAAACATGGATTGGTTGCTAAGAGACTGGGAAACTGGAATGAGTTCATTTTTCAGCACTTGCACGCTCTGGGCTCATCCAGAAGACACTCCTTTCACTATGATTATAAAACATAAATTTGCAAGGGGAGCTCCAGTCCCACAGAAATGCTCTGTGTTTGCATGTTTTTAATTTTTAATGTGATTTTAATTTAAATATAATTACATCACATTCCCTCTTCCCTTTCCTCTCTCCAACCTCTCCCATGTCCCTCACCCACTTTCAAGTTGGTAACATCTTTTTCTTTGATTATTTGTGTGTGTGTGTGTGTGTGTGTGTGTGTGTGTGTGTGTGTGCATGTGTGTGCACAAATACAACCTACTGAGTCCATTTTTGTTGATGGTATGTATATGGTTTCATGACTTACCATTTTTCATTGATCAATCAATAAAGTTAGTCATCCCTGGGGAAGGCTAATTTTCCTTCTCCCAGAAGTCATTAGTTGTCTGTAGTTCTATGTCTAGGAGTAAGATCCTGTGAAATTACCACCCTTTCACATTGACAAGTCCATTGATATTATCATTGTTCCAGTCTTATTTATGCTACCATTTCTAGGAAAGATTGTCTAACAGAAGTCTTCCTGGTATTCTGGTTCTAACAATATTCCTAGGTGCTCTTTCACAATATTCCCTGAGCTATAGGTGCAGGAGCAGTGATCTAGTTTTATTCACTGAAGCTATGTTCCCCACAATCTGTTCATTGCTGCATGTGCCTCATATGATAAAGCCTCAAGGAACCATAATATTTTATACTTACCTAAAATTATACACCATATATACTTATTATTATTCCATATATATAATATAAATATGTGAAAGTTATGTCACTTGAGCTGACAATGTTCCCTACGAGAACCATAGACTAACAAAAACCCTATGACCAGTCACAGGAAGCCTTATTTTGAATGGTTAATTAGGGTAGTTCAAGTGATTTCCAAAATAATATAGATTATTTAATGCAACCCTTTGGTGTCCTTCAGGGGTTGAGAGTGGGCCCCTATTGCTGGAGACAGTACATACTCAGGACACAGAACTCTGATGATTTGAGCTAGATCTGACCTGAAAGCCTCTTTCCTCTAGTTTAGCCCCCATTGTTCCAGAAAACCCTATGAAAGCTGCTAAGCGGGTGTGCTGCCTGGCTATGTGTCAACTTGACACAACCTAGAATTATCTGAAAGGACTTTCTTCCATAATAGATTATGACATGGAAATGTAAGCCAAATAAACCCTTTCCTTTCTAACTTGCCTTTAGTAGTGGCGTTTCATCACAGCAACAGAAGCCCTAACTCTGACAGTGGGGGAAGGAAGCAATTGAACAGTCCACCCAGCTACAAGACCTATGAACTAAACAATTATCAGCATAGTAAAAACTGCATAAAGGTGCAATAAGTGACACAATTTGGTGGCATTCAACAGCTGTCTCATTGGCCCACTCAACTAAAGAGAAATGGTACTGAAGACCTAGCCAGCTTGTGAGGTCATGGGCCTTAGAAAAGACTCTACTGCTGCCATTCTTCTAGACCAGGGGAATTCCCGATTGCATTCTAAATATTATCTTCATACCCAAAGATAAGCATGACCATCAGCCCTCATTAAGGGCTCTTTACAGTGTTCCACTGTAGCTGGAGTTTTCTCCAGTTCTGCCCAGGCCCGCAGCCACTCAGACCCAAATAAACACACAGATGCTTATATTATTTAAACTGTTTGGCCTAATGGCTCAGGCTTCTTGCTATCTAGTTCTTATATCTTAAATTAACCCATTTCTATAAATCTATACTTTGCCACATGACTCGTGGCTTACCAGTATCTTACATCATGCTTCTCATGGCGGTGGCTGGCAGCATCTCCTCCTCAGCCCTCCTGTTCCCAGCATTCTCCTCTCTCTTTGTCTCGCCTATACTTCCTGCCTGGCTACTAGCCAATCAGCACTTTATTTATTAACCAATCAGAGCAACACATTCACAGCATACAGAACATCCCACAGCAATTCCACTTTTTATGAGACAATTTTTATGGAAATTGTAGCCACTGAATGCAAAGCTAAGTGTGTTGGGAGTGGTGGGATCCCATGGTGCAGGAGCCAAGAGGCACCACTGAACCACTAAAAACAAGGTGAGCACATAGGTGCCATACTGAACGTTAGTAACAGTAAGAGTAGTCTAACTCGAAGATCTGCACCAGTGCCTAGTTGATCACAGGTGTTTAGAACTCAAAGTCGGGAAGCCTACCAAAGTCTTACTTCAAACGTATAAGCAAAGGAATTCTAGGTCTGGTGAATAAAAACCTAACAAGTCTAAGACTTGAACCATTAATTAACAATCTCTTAAAGGGGAGGCTAGGTCTCCTTTGTGAAGGACCTGAAGACAAGGCTGAAATTTTTCAGTTAATCTTTCTCCCATTCTTCACCAGAATCATTTATGGACTTTTATAGGGTGAGTGTGCACTGAAAATACAATTGAGCTTTTTAAGGGCTAATGGGCATTGACTTTTAACACTATGACACAATAAATATCACTGGACTTCTGAGGGTGAGTGGATGAGTGGAGTTTCAACTCAACTTGCAGTAGACCCTGGAAATTCCATAAGTCATCCTATGTTCTATCGTGTACTAGAATGCATCAGTGTTGAGTAAATTACTGGCAGGATCCTCACATTGGTCCCATGGTCTGTGGAGTGAGGGTTCCTATTGAGAAAAGGGCCAAGAAGAAGGCAACATAATTGTGGTGATTCCCCTGCAGGCTTCACAGCAGGCAGAGAAAAAACAATCAGGGTGAGGTAAGAATGAAACTCACTCAGCCTGATTTTATTGTAACTGGTGCTGGACCAAAACTCCTAGAGTCTGGCCTAGATCTTTTTCTTTAGCCATATTTAAGCACAGCACAATTTTGGATATAAAAGTAGTCAGGTAAGAATTAACTTAGCCCCATGAGTACATAAAGCTTAAGACATATTTACATTGCAGGTCTTTGCAAAGTACATACAGCTTCATCTGTAAAAATGGCTTCTTGTTGACTTAGAAACAAAGCTCAAGATAAGGAAGGGTCTAGGGAGATTAATGCCCGTGGGAGTCAGGATTGGCCTGGCCATAAGATGACATAGAAGTCACTTAGGCTGTTGTAAAGCACAAGTGGCAGGCATCACTTACAAGAATGGGTTTTATGGCCTAAAAGCAATGCTCAAGATTTAGGAGGAGCTGGGAGGTGGTGGCGCACGCCTTTAATCCCAGCACTCGGGAGGCAGAGCCAGGGGGATCTCTGTGAGTTCGAGGCTGGCCTGATCTACAGAATGAGATCCAGGACAGGCACCAAAAATCTACACAGAGAAAACCTGTCTTGAAACATCCCCCCCC
>CABHPR010117526.1:0-18604 GCA_902168415.1 Peromyscus melanophrys
AAAACAAAACAAAACAAAACAAAACAAAAAAACCCTGAACACATGAAAATTTTTTTCTAAGAAGCTTCTTTTCTGCTCTTGAATGAGATGCAGACATCTCTCCACAAGGCCATTTTCCTCTTTCAACACACCCCACCTTCCTGCTTTCTCTGCCCCAGCAGCTGGCCCTCCTTCAGTGGAGGGAGGCTCCAACCTTGCTGTCCCTCCCCCGGGTCTCCCCTGTGGCCCTTTCCTGCCCTGGTTCCTGTCTTCAGGGCTCAGCCCACATGCCGCAAACACGCTTTGAGTCATGTCTGTTCTTCCACCCTTGGCCTTTTAACACTGCTTAAAATTCTTCACATCAGCTACCACTGTCAGAAGTGACTTTGTTCATTTATTTAAGTGGCATTTCACCACCACCCAACTAACGTGTGGATTTCTTGAGAACAGGGACACTCCTGTTCTTACTGATATCCGCTCGCTGGTGTTCGTACTGTGTCTGATGTGCGGTAGTTAATATCTTCTGTATTGCGGAGCAGTGAAATCTCCCATATTGCTCCTTTGCCTGTCTTTGTCACAGGGACGTGTTAGTTTTATCTGTTTGTATTTTACCTGTTTACATGGAAACGATCTGTTTTCTCCCCATCTTACATTCCTGAAGCTTGCAGGGGCTGGATAGCAGAAGATCTAGATGTGTGGAATGTATAGGGTGACAGGCAGGCGGCACCCCAGAGTGCGGCTCACTCACAAATGCCTGGGGCTTCCAAAGCCTGGCCCCAAACTAAGAGCACCAGCTGCATACTACTTACTCCCTCCGTATTCTCTATATTCTGCTTCAAAAACCAGACACAGGAAACATCTGAGCATAATAAAAAGCTTCCAGTAAATTCTAGCTCTCCTCATCATGCAGCGAGCTCCGTCATGCTTTGGTCTGGGATTCTGTTTGGTCACTTGTGCAACACTCCACATGGCCGCCCCCAGCCTGGGAGCCAAGAACAGCTGGGGCCTGGAAGGCTCAAGTAAAAATGACATATTTGTTAGCTGCAGAGGGAGAAGCCTGGATTCTTGCTCTGTTGCTTGCAAAGCAAACCTCTCACTTTTTTTGAATGCTAAGTTTTCCCGTAAGCTGTCAACGTGGTTTATAACTAAAATAATCTCACATCTTTTAGAATAAACACAAATAATGAATTGGCGAACCGTTTCTGGGCTGTGCCTTTAATACTCAAAACAAAATTCATTTGAACTTACACAAAGCATGAATAAGTCGCTCACTACCTCTCACTCGCACCATCTGAACCCTGAATCCCAGAGCATAGCATAGGGACCATTGCAGAGAGAGAGACTGCCTCCCCAGGAGACAGCCACCTGCCTGGGGCTTCCCTCCCAAGACCCTGATCACACTTTACCCCCAACTCATTCGCCTTCCTGGCCTGCAAGGCCGAGACCTCTCTTACTGAGCATTGGTGCTTGGTAGTATTTGAGGGAAGGGACCTGGGGGTGTAGTTCAGTGCGGAGCTTTGCCTACTTGTGCAAGGCCCTGGTTCCATCTCTAGGACTAAGGAATAAACTGAGAAGGAAGGAAGAAGAAAGGAAGAGGGGGAAATGCTTCATCAAGGGGTTGCTGTGGCTGGTCTGAGCTCTCAGGATCTGAATCCCAGTAACTGAAAAGCTGAACAACCCTCAGCACAGATAATGGAAGAGAACAGGAATCTACTATGCCTTGGCTTCCACACCAGCAAGTTTGCGCAGTTATTTTTAATCTTTTTCTCCCTCCCGCCCCCCCACACCCCATTTCTGGTCTCAAGCAGTGTTCTTCCACCTCAGGCCAAGTAGCTGGAACTCCAGTGAGGGCCAATACCCAGCCCCACCCCTACTCCCCTTGATACAAATAACACATGTTCACAGCGGACATTTTGCAGAATTTACCACCAAAGGCAGTCACTGTCAACAGTTACTGTTCTTCAGATATTTAGTTAAAATTCAGGGTTTTTTTTTTAACATCTGGATCAAAGTTTCAAAAAAAGATTAAATCAGGATTGCTTATGAGTACAAAGAAAGTAAATTATAATCAGAAAAATGTGTCAACTGCAGTGAAAATTAGATACTTAAAATTTTATTTTTTTTCGTGTGTGTGTGTCTCTGTGTGTGTAGTGTGTGTATATGCGTGTGTGTGCGTGCTAGAAGCTGATGTCTTCCTTGAGCTCCACTTTATCTTCTGAGACAGGGTCTTGTGTTGACCTCTGAGCTCACTGAGTCAGCTAGTCTAGCTACCGGGATTGCCCTGGGAATCCCTGTTTCTACCTCCTGAGCTCTGGGATAATGGTGGACATCACACCCACCCTGCCATTTTATAGGGGTTCTGGGGCTCAGCACGCCACTCCTCACACTTGAACAGCAAGTGTTTTATTTACTGAGCCATTGCCCATCTTGAGCTGTCTTCAAAAGTGTTGCTCATCTGGGAGTCAACTCCTCAGGGGATCTTCCATGTCCTCCAGGTGGGTGAGACCTCTCCTTACCTGGCTGCAGTTTTAAAAGGAGGTGCATACCTCACTGAGAGGAAACAGACACAAACCATGCTGACAAAGAGGTAGAACCCCACAGGTAGACACTGTCTATACAGGTAGATGGCCGGCAGTTCATCACGGGCCCTGATGGCGCACCCACATTTCTGTAAAGAGCCGGCTGCCCTGCCTTTTTCTTGGTGCATTTCAAAGCACATGATCTGCCCTTACCTGATGATGCAGGATACTTGCCTCGGGACTCTCAGGAGCCACATCTCCAGCTCACTGTCCCCCAGTTCTTAGTAGACATCTCTCTGCAGGACTGCCTGAAGGATTTGTTGTCTGGGCATTTCTCTAGACACTGTAATTCCACAGTGGTTCTTAGGTGTCCGGTGTGGTGCTAGGGACGCAGCCTTGAACGAGCAGCTGCCATGGCTGCTTCTGTTGAGTTTATATGCTAGCGTCGGGAACCCGCCATTTAGAGTTACAATGATGATGTTGAGCTTCCGTGTGTAGTGAGAGCTGGAAGATACTGTAGAGTGGACTGAGGCTGTACACACATGTCCTGTATGTGTCCGGCTAGCACTCTGCAGTGAGTGAGCCTTTTGGATCTGATCTCTTGAGTCTGGGTTGTTTGGCCCACACCTCATCTTGGTGTCTCTCACTGTGTAATTGCTGAACTGTACATTGGCTTTATAGCATCATTTGTGGTTGGTCATAAGTTAAGAGACACCATACAAGATTCCCAACTACTAACTCAAGAAATGTCGAAGGAGAAACAACGTCATCATCACTTGGTACCCTCTCTGCTAAGACTCAAGACTCACAGGGAAAGTACAGCAGTAACTTGGGTTTTGGTCTTTGAGTTGCTCGGAAATACCTGGTCCCCTCTTCCTTTAGGTCTTTATACACGAGGCCTTCTCTCTGCCTGGATTCTTGTTGGCTTTGACCCTCAACATCCCTCAACCCTTAGCCCCAGGGCCAGCTTCTCCAGGGGAGCCCTCCTGTCCAGCACCCTCAGGCAATCTCTCCTTAGCTTTATTTTTTAATCAGTTTCTAGCTAAGTAATTTGTTCTCTGATAACTTCTCTTTCCAAGCTGAAAGGCGAAGAGACCCACGAGAGTGGAGAGCATGTTTTGTTGTTGTTATTGCTGGCTACTATTGTCCTGGTACAGTTAGATGCGCAACGAACATCTCCTGACTGTGTGATTGAATTGAAGAAGGATACAGCGTGGACACTGAATCCCGGAATTGTTCCTTCCTTCCTTCCTTTGGCTGCTTCAGAGCTCACACCCACCTTGATTCTGCCTGCTGTGTCTGCAAAGGCCCTGGCCGCATGTGCTTTGCGCACTAACATCTTCCCCGCCATATACTGTCTTCTCTTCCTTTGACATCTTCACTTTATTACTCCACTTTATTACATTAGCAGATGCTAAATGATCATACGCTACTTTCAGGGGTTGGTGGGGTGTTGGGAATAGTAAACGAACATGCATATGAATATAAGGAAGGGAGGCGGGGGCAAGGGGAGGGGCTGGTGCTTTGAGCCTGCCGCAGGGTTTGGGTGGAGCCGGCAGGCACTTGTCTGACTAAAGACATGAACTTGTCCTCTTGTGTTGCAGATTCATTGCTTCTTTCCCTTGACTCCGCTGGACAAGCACTAGGCACAGGTACCAATTCTTCCCCTCTATCATCTTCTCAGCCCTTAGTGTTGGCCATGTTTGTAGTGAAGCCTGATGAGTTAGGGATGCTGGGGGAGGGCAAGAGACCTGCAGAATTATGGGAAAAGTCCCCAGGGGCTTCATGGAGGGAGCAGAAGAGGGACACGGTGTGAGACACTTTTCCAGTTGTTTCACAAGTAAACACTGAGCTGGGCAGGGGGCCAGGAGGCACAGGCAGGTGAGTATCGATGAGTTTGAAGCCAGCCTGGTGTACATGAGGAATTCCAGGCCAGCCAAGACTACATAGTGAGACACTATCTTTAAAAAATAAAAAAATTAAACAAAAAATTAAAAAGTCTGCACTGGGAAGTTGCAGCTGGTGGTTTTTTCTCACAGAACTGTCCCGTTCTATGTGAGAGGATGTCTGGTCTCTGAGCATGTGCCCTGTCTCAGAGCAGGGCAGAGGACTTTGAGAGACCACCAGCTCTGAGCACGATAATCGGCCCAGCTTCCTGAAGACATGCCCTCCTGTGCACGTTCACTTGACACACCCATGCGTTCAGGTAGAGCGCTCCGGGACGGGGAGTGGCTACACCTGCCTGTGCCAGCCGTGCCAGCTGTGCCAGCCTCAGGCAGACACTCCCTCCCTTCCTGTGTTTACAGTGCAGGACACGCTCTTTGGCACACGCTATTTTGACCCAGAGTCACTGAGGCCAGGAGGTGGCTGTCCTGGTCTGAAGAACCCCCCCTCCCCCATACCTCAGTTCTGTTGGCAGAGCAGGAAGGACAGCTGCTCTGATTCCTCAGCTCCTCCCTCCTCCCCCCCAGGTGGGGGAGCTCAGAACAACTTTGTACCAGGGGAAGGGCATCCCTGTGTGACTAGGTGAAGATGGTCTACTTCATCCTGGGGTGTCACCCTGAATACAGGGAGGCCTGGTTGGCCTTTGGAGGGTGGTTAATCTCATTCGCTGACCTCATACATGATTCATGCATGTTCACAAGGCTCAGGTAGTTGTGGTAGCGAGGGACAAAAGGAAAGATGTTCCCACCAGGGAAGGCCTGTTCTGTTATTGCTGTGCTGGAACTTTCTGCTGCCCTCAGTTATTTATCCCTCACACTAGCTTTGACTTCCCTAATTGTTCTGAAACACACAGTCACCTGTTCAGGGCCCGTCCATCCCCGTCCAGCTCGAGAGCCCACACACTCTTTGCCAACTTTGCCAACTGTGCCACCATCTCGGGCCATTAGTGCCTGAGGCGTCACTTCAACAGTGTGGAAAGACAAGGAAGAGTTCTTAAAGGAACCCCAAGTTGCATCTGTACAATTATACAAAAAGATTGATCAACTTAATACAATTAAGGATTCTTATTATCAAAAGACACCATTAAGGTCCTGAAAAGGCAGCTTGAGAAATAAACTTGCATCATAATTAGCTAGCAAAGAATTTGTCTCTAGAACAAAGAACTACAAAATCATTAAGAATGAACAACCCTGCCTGGTGGTGGTGCACTCCTTTAATTCCCGCACTCGGAAGTCAGAGGCAGGTGGATCTCTGTGAGTTCAAGCCCAGCATGGGCTACAGAGTGAGTTCCAGGACAGCCAAGGCTACAGAGAGAAACCCTGTCTCAAAAAACAAAACAAAACAAAAAAAAAAAACCCAAAGAAAAAAGAATGAACAACCCAGTACAGAACTGAGCAGAAGACTTGAAAAAGCCTTTCTGAAAAGAGCTCAATAAACCCATAGAAAGGTTTTCAGTTGCATTAGTGTCCAGGAAAGTGAACATTGGAATCCCACTGAGCTATCACTACACATCCATAGAACAACAAAACATGCTAGCTTGACTGTTCCAGTGTTGACAGGGCCACGATGGAGCAGAAGCAAGTCTCCACTGAGTAGGAAGTCAAGTTTTATAATCACTTCCAAAAGACGATGGCAGTATGTAGGTAAGTCTGAACCACACACATCCTGACAATTCCTCCTCTAGACACCTTCATTATAGGGGTGGATGCTAATATCTACTCGGATAAATGTTGCACATTTGCATTCATTCCCGAGTGCCTGTATGTTCTTGTGACAGTCACAGGCAGACACACGCCCTCCCTTCCTGTGTTTACAGTGCAAGACACACTAATTGACACACTGCCCTTTGACCTAGCCTCGCTCAGGTCAGGGAGGTGGCTCTCCCAGTCCCAGGCAATAGTCAGAATTGTTAAGACCCCAAAACAACCCACGCAGGGAACAACTGTGAATATCGTATTGGTATGGAACAGAAGAAAATGAGCAAGTTATACTTAGATTTGACAACATAGATAAATAAGTTTTTTATTTTCCCTTTTTAAATTTAAATTTTTGTTTCTTGAGACATGATCTTGCTATGGAATCCCCACTGTTGAGGTAGAATCCTGGCTTCTGTGGAACTCTCTTTGTAAAACAGGCTGTTTGCAAACTTGTGGCAATCCCCTTGCCTCTGCCTCTCCCTCTGGGTTACATGCCTGTGCTGCCACACCTGGCTTTACTAGGTACCCCCACTTCTAGCTGGCTGGGCACTCCCTGTGTAGTGTAAGCCCAGGGTGGCTTCCGGCTTACAGCAGTCCTCTGGCCTCAGCCTTCCAAGTGCTGGTATTGTGGATGTGTGCCACCAAGCCAGCTCTAAGAGACAAGACAATTTTTAAAGTTTTATTTATTTTATTTCATTTTTGTGGTGCTAGGGATTGAACCTGGAGCTTTGTGTGTGCCAGGCAAGTGAGCTACCATGGAGTTACATGCCCAACAATAACATGGATGAGTCTTAAAAAAAGAAGACAGACAATAGAGAATATACGTTGGTTTTCATTTGTATGAACTTCAAAAGCAAAATGAAACCATGTTTGTTTAGATGCACAATTCAATGTTAAAACAGTAAGGAGAAATAAGAGATTGAATTCCATAATAGCTGGGGTAGTGGTGGGAGCATCTCAGAACTGGAATGTTCTCCCTAGTGACCGGAGTGGGGGTTAGGAGGATATCCCTTTCACAGTAACTCTTTAGGCTGTACATTAACATTTTACATACTCCTCTGTACATGCAAAAGCCATAACCCAGGCATGCCATAAGCAGCCCTTGCCTGGAAACGGGAGGAGGAGGGGACAGTTCATATTTATGGGATGTCACTGTGTGTCAGACAGAGTTCTCATCCTTTTCCCTTGAGCCAAGTGAGATAGCTGTTGTTATTATCCCTCCCCCTCCTTCAGCTACAGAAATGGACATACAGAGAAGGGAAGCGTCTGATCCAACATCAAATAACAAGTAAATACCAGAGCCGGGCTTGAGTGCAGGCATTCTGGTTCCTGTGTACATATTCTTGTCCAAGTACTTCCTGATTCTTTCTCTTCTCGTTAGTGTCCAAGGGGGTTTTAGTCCTTCACCTCCATCTCTCCTGGAGTTATAAAGTGTAGATTAATCTTAATTTGCAATTAACTGTGGACCGGAGGTGTAGTTCTGCCTTAGTCAGGGTTTCTATTACTGTGATGAAACATCATGACCAAAAGCAACCTGGGGAGGAGAGGCTGATTTGGCTGACACTTCCAGTCATAGTCCAGCACCGAAGGCAGTCAAGGCAGGAACTCAACCAGGGGAGGAACCTGGAGGCAGGAGCTGAAGCAGAGGCCCTGGGCAGTGTTGAGGGGGGGCGGGAATGGGGGCTGCTTACTAGCTTGCTTTCCCATATTCCCCATGGCCTGCCCAGTCTGCCTTCTTATACAACTCAGGACCACCTGCCGAGAGTTGGTATCACCTACAGTGGGCTGGGCCCTCCCACATCAATCATTAACAAGGAAATGCCCCGACATGCCCTGCTAGCCAGTCTTATAGAGGCATTTTCTCAATTCAGAGTCCTTCTTCCCAGATGACTGCCTTGTGTTAAGTTGCCATAAAACTAAGCGGCCCAGACCCCCGGGTTTGTCCATGGTCCACTGTGAAAGGAGACGAAGGATGAAGTCTCAGATTCTTTTCTGTCTGGCTCTCTTGGAGTAGAGGATAGATTTAAATTGATCAAAAATCAGCTTTATTTTTTAATATTTATAAAAAATATTAAATTGTGTGTATTTGGGTAGGTCTGTGCACATGCATGCAGGTGCCCAGAGTGGCCAGGGGATCTGTCAAATCTCCTGGAGCTCCAGTCTTAGGCAGTTGGGAGCCACCCGGCCTGGGTGCTGGGAACTGAACTTGGGTCTTCTGGAAGAAGTATGTGCTCCTCACTGCCAAACCATCGCTCCAGCCCCAGCTTTTTTTTTTTTTAATTAGATTTATTTATTTATTATATATACAGTGTTCTGCCTGCATGAATCCCTGTCCACCAGAAGTGGACACCAGATCTCATTACAGATGGTTGTGAGCCACCATGTGGTTGCCGGGAACTGAACTCAGGACCTCTGGAAGAGTAGCCAGTGCTCTTAACCTCTGAGCCATCTCTTCAGCCTGCTTTTTTGTTGTTGTTGTTGTTGTTGTTGTTGTTTTTTGGTTTTTGGTTTTTTTTTTTTTGAGACAGGGTTTCTCTGTGTAGCTTTGCGCCTGTCCTGGATCTCGCTCTGTAGACCAGGCTGGCCTCGAACTCACAAAGATCTGCCTGGCTGTGCCTCCCGAGTACTGGGATAAAAGGCGTGCGCCACCACCGCCCGGCTTTTTTTTTTTTTTTTTTTTTAATGAGTGTACAAAACAATGGGTCTTGTTCTGACATCTTCACAAAGGGCATATATATACAAACTCAGATTAGGACCCATTCTCGGTTTACCCAGAATTCCATTTTCCTGACTTCACCTGCTAGACTCCTCAGGTACTTCCACCTTAGTCACGCTCTCGAGGAACATTGGCCGGCAGTCTTCTGCTGTGCATCATTCCTGGAGCAGGGAGAGCTGGGCAGGCTTTCCTCAGCGGCCACTTGACTGTTTTATGTGGAAGGGACTTTTCTCGGCATTGGGCATACCACATTGCCAAAAAAGCTTTAGTGTCTTAGCAAAACAACTTTGGATTTAACCCTATTTTATGTCCTTTCTTTAGCATGAGTGATTAAGCATAGGAAAGCAAGATTCCATCCTAGATAAGGAGTAGATGCACTCCCCACGCCTCTGTCACCGAGGGCCGCTAATGGCTTGGACGGAGTGCACTTCGTAGCTGTTTGAGAACTCTGAAACATTAGTCATGGCAGACAGGTTGGGAAGAGTACCAGAACTTAATGTATTACCAGACTGGCAGTGTGCTCCCAGTTCCCCTCAGTGTCCCACATCCTGGAAGTCCACAACCCAGCGGAGGACTCGAACAAACCGTTCCAGGAAATGGCCTCTGGCCATGGCTGGGGGGTGGGGGTGGGGGTTGTGTGCTCTTAAGGCTCCTGCAAAGGGGAAATCCCACGGTTGTGGTTTTCCTTTCTGTCTCCCTTGCATCCAGCCCTAAGCAGCCCCACGGTGGTGGTGGAGGTAAGGACAGCGACAGTGAGGGCTTTAGAGATGCTGAAGTCTCAAGAGGGTAGGGTGGGTGTTTTGTTTTTGTCTCTGTTTTCCTGCTGGTTGTCCCAGGTCTGGGTGCAAAAGTTTAGGAAATTCATAACAGACTGTGGTAAGTGGGGCCTTGGCTCATTGGCCAAAGGACCAGGAACCAGAGCCCCAAGGAACCAGAGCACACGGGAGAAATCAGAGGAATGAGGTGCTTGGGAGAGCGGATCCAAACAGAGGCTTTCAGAACCCACCGAGGGACAGTGACCTCCCAAGTGTCAGCTGGACACTGGGTGGCGCACACAGGAGATAAGTCTGAAAAGGCTCGAAAGTGGAGCCGACAGTGAAACCACAGAAAGCTGGTCAGGACTTGCTGCCCAAACCCAGCCTGCTCGATTGTCTCCTAAAACAAAAATAACACCCTCCACTAGATTCAAACAAGACCTCAGGTTTCATAACACAATATTAAAATAGCCAGGATAGGAGCCAAAATTAATCATCTTATAAAGAACCAGAGAAATCTCAACTTGCATGGGAAAAGGCAACCAACAATTGCCAAGGCTGGGACGGTGCAGACATCCTATCCAAGACCCACTTGGATAAAAGTACCCTCAAAAGTCAGGGCAAACACTGCTGTTGAAACTAATAAGAGAGGGAAACACTTCAGTAAAAGTGGTAAATGAATAAGTAAATATGGTAACCGAGTTCTTGAGATCTACAAAATAACAGAGGAGTCAGTGTTCTTGGAGACGGGGGGGGGGGGGGGGGAGACGAGACTGCCAAACAATCCAGTCCAGTCAGGCAGTGGTGGTGCACACCTTGAATTCCAGTACCCAAGAGGCAGAGGCAGAGGCAGGTGGATGGATCTCTGTGAGTTCAAGACCAGCCTGGTCTACAGAGTGAGTTCCAAGACACCCAGGGCAACACAGAGAAACCCTGTCTTGAAAACCAACGAGAGAGAGAGAGAGAGAGAGAGAGAGAGACAGAGAGAGAGACAGAGAGACAGAGAGACAGAGAGAGACAGAGAGAGATAGAAACAGAGAGAGAGACAGAGAGAGACAGAGAGAGATAGAGACAGAGAGAGAGAGACAGAGAGAGACAGAGAGAGACAGAAAGAAGGAAGAAAGAAACAATCCAGTTAACAGCTCCTGGAGGCTTGCTTGAGAACACTAGAGGATTTGCCAGCTGGGCATCAGGTGCCAGATGGAGAGCAAGTGCTAGCCAGACTGCCTAAAACCTCCAAAACTTGATGGCCAAATATTGTTCAAAATCAGTCCATGTAATCTCCCATATTAATTATCTACAACAAAAACCTGTGTGAGTGGGCCGGGCGGTGGTGGCGCACACCTTTGATCCCAGCACTCAAGAGGCAGAGGCAGGTGGATCTCTGTAAGTTCTAGACCAGTCTGGTTTACAAAGTAAGTTTCAGGACAGCCAGGGCTGTTACACAGAGAAAAACACTGTCTACAAAAACAGAAACAAAGCACTCCAAAACCAACCAACCAACCAAAAATTCCCATGTGATCAGGTGGGGGGCACAGCTGTCTATAAAGTGCCTGAGTAGCATTCCTGAGGCCCTGGACTGCATAAACTAGGCTTGGTGGTGCTCACCTGCTAGCCCAGCACTGGGAGGTGAAGGCAGAGATCAGGGTCAGGGTTATCCTTGGCTTCACAGCAAGTTTGGGGTCAACCTAAGATACATGAGATGCTATCTCAAAAATATTTCTTTTAATTAAACGGACTACATGAACACCATCAGTTAAAGAATGTTTGACAAATTCAACCTCTATTCGTGAAGACACGACTCAGCAGTCAGGAGCTTCCTCAAAGGAGGGTGACTATGATCAACATACCTTATTGTATATCAAAATTCTCAAAGAACTAATCAAAGTGTTTTGAAAAAAGAAAGGAATGTCTCTGTCTGATGTAGGGCACCTGCAAGGAACTACAGCCCACATGCCTGAGGTCAAGGTCCACTCCTGAAGGTTCCAGATAGTGGTGAAGTGACCAAAAAGGACCTTGCCGGATGTAGGTTAGCAAGCCAGAAGTTAAACTGTCCTCTTCACTCATCACGTAGAAAGTCCCAGAGACTGTGCGAAATCCCCCCCCCCCCCACTCCTAGAACAGCTAGAGACAGAATCCAAGGTTAAAACACAAACGTTAATTGTGACGTTAAACACAGGCAATGAACGTTAAGACATTTTTAACTCCCCCAAATCAGAGTATTTATGGATAAAGCCGTGAATCACTTGGGAGCCGTCTGTAAACCATTCCTCTCCTTCTTCCCTCCCCAGCGACCTCGCTCTTTAAGCCCCAAGCCCAGAGCCCTCAGTCCTCCTCCCTGCAGGAGACCCGCCCCCACGTCAAACACTCATTCTGCCGCTTCCTCCTAGCACCACTGTCCAAGGTCCTGGCTCTTCTGCCCTGGACCAGTAACCACTTCCCTGGCCGTCTGCCGGTTTGGTGCCTCCCAGAGGCCTTGCTCAGTGCAGCCGGGGCAGGCTTCTGGAACATAAAGCTGGTTGCTGTCTCGTGACCACTGTGAGCTCTCACTGTGCACACTGACCACAGTCCTAACAGACTTACAAAGCCTTACTTTCCTCCATGATTTCACTTTGGTATCCATGCTCCTGGCAGCCCACTAGCCATGGCGCTCTTGCTCCTTGAAGATTCCAGGTCTCCTGCCTCAGGGCCTTTGTTCTTTCCAGACTGCTCTTACCTCCTGCATGGCATGACCGCCTGCATTGTCCAGTGTCACCCTACAGGACAGTCACTTTATCCAAGGTGTCTCTTCAGACACCCATTCTGTCTCTAGAGAGCTATGTCTCCATTCATCCTGAGCACCCATCCATTCAGATCGGCTGCCCCACTTGCATTCTGTCAGTCTCCCCTAGAACAGCTCTTGGCATGTAATAAGTTTCTGGTAAATATTTGTTTTAAAAAAGCAAGTGCATGTGTGTAAGTATGAGTGCATCTACACATTCACACACACACACACACACACACACACAAACACAAGAGACAGACGGAGACAGACGGGGGCGGGGGTGGCCGGGAGACAGAGAGAGAGAGATCCCACTATTTCCCCATTCTTTTTGTTGTTGGTTTTTTGAGACAGGGTTTCTCTTTGTGGTTCTGGCTGTCTTGGAACTCTGTAGACCAGGCTGGCCTCGAACTCACAGAGATCCTTCTGCCTCTGCCTCCCGAGTGCTGGGATTAAAGGCGTGCGCCACCATGCCCAGCTCCTCCATTCTTAGCTATTAACACAAAACCCTCCTCTGACACAAATGTTCTTGTGACCTCCTCATAGACTGCTCTTTAAACTGCTGGCCTTTTGTCTTAATTGGCTTAATCTTCCGTAGTAAAATTGATTTGGTGACTTGGAAAATTGAACACAGGAAGCCAGTAAGGTGGCTCAGCAAGAAAGGTGTTTGCTACCACGTCTGACGACCCAAGTGTGATCCCCAATTCCAAGTAGGGAAGGACAGACTCTCCCCAAAAGTTATCCCCTGACATTACCGTAACTGCTGTGGTACACAGGGTCAGGCACACTCCCCACTCCACGCACACGTGCACAGACACTAAAAAAATAAAAATATTTTAAAATTTTAAGTAAAACATTACAGGCAATAATTTCCACTTAATAAATAATGATACAGGAGAATAATGTGGTTGTTTAAAATGAGGATTTAGAGCTGGGCATAGTGGCACACACCTTTAATTCCAGCACTCAGGAGGCAGAGTGAATCTCTGTGAGTTCGAGGCCAGCCTGGTCTACATGGCGAGTTTCAGGGCAGCCAGGGCTACACACTAGAGAGACACCGTGTCAAGAAAAAAAAAGATAGTTAGAGCCTGGTATAGCGGCACACACCTGTAATTCCAGTGTTGGCACGTAGAAAGTCGGCTCGAGCTACGTGAGACCCTACCTTAAAAAAAAAAAAAGGATTATTTGATTTTTCTTTTCATTGACATAGAGTATGCCTTGGAGATTATGATATAAATCAGCATGAAATTAAGGCCATGTGTAAGTAAGGTTATATATACACATTCACATCCATGTCAATGAGAAGAGATTTCAATAGCCATCAAAATGTAGCAGTTACCTTTAGGTAATAGAAATGTCAGGTGATTCCTGCTTCATTGTTTATGAGATTGCTTTTTTTTTTCTAATTTGTATTTTTAACGTTAAATTTTTTATTTTATTGCGTGCGTGCGTGTGTGTGTGTGTGTGTGTGTGTGTGTGTGTGTGTGTGTGTGTGTGTGCTGAGAATGGCATGCCTGTAGAGTTCAGAAGACAACTTTCGGGAACTGGCTCTCTCCTTCCACCTTGGGGTCAGAGGGTTGAACTCAGGTCATCAGGTTTACATGGCAAGTATTTTACCCGCTCAGCCATGGTCCCAGCCCTGATTTGGTTTTTTGATTGAGTGTGTATTATTTTTATGACTGACAAAATTTATTATTTTTGTCTGGAGAGGGAACTCTTAATGTTTTGATAATCTTAGTCCATTTGTGTTTATAACAAAAATACCTCAGGCTGTGCAAGTTATAAATAAGACATTTTTTTCCCTTGAAGTTCTGAAGGCCGGAGAGTCTAAGATCAAGGAGCCAGCTCATTCAGGGGCTGGTGACAGCTCATTTGCAAAAGAAGCTCTCCCCCACTGGGTGTCTTCGTATGACAGAGGTGCAGACAGGATCTCGGAAGCCTGTGTGGGAAGGGCACTAATCCCGTTAGTGAGGGTGGAGACCTCCTGACCTAATCACCCATAACAGCCCTGTACCGCTGTACTGAGGATTGGCTTCCTTTATATGAACCTGGGGAACACACACCACAGCAGTCAGGATTGCTCCCCTATGATAATAAGCTCCATGGAGTTTGAGGTACAAACTGCAGAGTGGGTCATTTTCTCTCTCCTGGGCCAGCTATTCTTTTGCCACAATGTCACTCCTAATCCTGTAGCTGAATGAAGGTGACCTTGCCGGGGCGGGGGCGGGGCTGGTGGGGGTGGGGGTATGGGGGTTGGGGGGAGTGTCGGAGAGGGCATAGTAGGCTCACTTGCTGTCATGAATAGGATCAAATTAGGCCCTGGTTTTCTCGGGACAGAGAGGAGGTGGGGGTAGTGAGATCTGTGCTGTAGTGGGAAGCGTTTCTGCCTCTGTTGAGAGACTGAGTCCAGGGAGGTTCCACTAGCCCCTCCTGACAGTACCACATTAGAGCCTAGCCCTGCTGTGGACGAGCAGTCAGCCACAGGGGACTCTGTCCCGTCAGAAGACCTTGTCTTCCCCCATACCAGCGTACACACATCCGGTGGGGACTGGATTTTAGCTTGTGAATATCTAAGTTATTTTCCTGGGTCAGTTAATTTAGTCTAGGTCAGTGGGATTCTCTGTGTTTTATACAACTACTTTCCTATTTCAGTCTGTCGTTGATAAATTGATCCCATGCTGTGGCTTATTTCCCCGACTAGAGATGATGTGGGAGTCGTTTGCACTTTGACCAGCCCCTCTCAGCAATCCCCTCTGACTCCCATGATTCATGTGTGACGTGACCGGGTCTTCGGACATCACCCTTGGGACAGGGACGAGAGGGAACAGGACACAGTTGCTCTGGTGCAGCTGTCCTAAGATGAGGGTTTGCTCTTCATGTTTTCCTGGAGAGCCCGTGTGGACGGAGGAAAGAGTTGGGCCTGGCTTGGCTCAGCAGCTTCCCTGACAGTCTTCTTAGTGCTTGGGGATCTCAGGTATATTGCATACTGCTCCTCCAGCCTCATCTGGAAAATGAAGAGGATTCCTGCTTCGTGGGGTGTAAGGATTAAACTGAAGGTGGCAGTGGCAGCCCTAAGAGTGGCCAGAGTACGAAGTAGAGCTGGTCAGTACCCAGTAGCTCCCCTCAGCCTGTCCTCTCACTGTGCATGTTTGACAGCCATTTGGACCTGTTGCCCTCTCCTCCCTCCGCCCAAGCCTTGACATAGAGTGTTTATGTTTAATGGAGCTTTTATGGGAGACTGTACAGTGTTGCTTCTTTGGAAGTGAAAGGTCTATTTTGGGTAAGATAGTTCCTCCATTTGCTGCCGCGCCCTTTGCACTTGGGAATTCATCATAGCTGAGCGACGGGAACCAGTGATCATGAGAAAGAAGGTGGGTGGAGCTGCCTCTCATGTGTGAGTGGCCTGCCTGCCTGATAGACCATTTTGCCTGTATGTGTTTGTGACTTAAAATTTGAAGATGGCCAGGTATAGGGTACACGCCTTTAATCCTGGTATCCAGGAGGCAGAGACAAGTAGAGCTTTGTGAGTTCAAGGTCAGTTTGGACTACATAGCCAGTTCCAGGCTAGTCTGGACTATACAGTGAGACATTGTCTCAAAAAAAAAATTAAATGTGAAGAATTGTGATTATCTGATAGAGCCGATGGCTTTATATTTACCTCCTTAATGTTCCCCTAAACTGCTCTAGATGGGAGATATGGTTGTCCTCAGTAGGGGTCACTTAATTGCTCAGTACTGATTGCATGTCAGCTGATGGGAAGGCCGGTGGCTCTGGAGAATGAGGAAAGGAAAGGCTTCCACAGGACTGACACGGCCTAGCACGTCAGGCTCTGCATTAATTACTGTTCTGTTGCTGTGATAAAGACACCATGACCAAGGCCACCTATAGAAGGAGAGTTTATCTGAGCTTATGGTTCCAGAGGGTTAGAGTCCATGATGCCAGAGTGGAGGCATGGTGGCTGGAGCAGCAGCTGAGGGCTCACATCTGGAAGCACAGCAGGAAACAGAAATCAAACTTGAAGCGGAGTGAGCCTTCAAACTCTCACTGCCACCTCCGGTGACATGCCTCCCAAAGAGCTCTAGCAGATGGGGACTGAGTAGTCAAATGCCCAGACTGTGGGGCACATTGTCATTCAGACCACCATCTGTGCTGTTACCTGGAGGTCCATGTGATGCTCAGTAGTTGGGGCTTTGCTGTCACCCCCACTTTCAGGAACTTTTGTGAGCGTTTTCTGTTGCCTAGAATGGGATCTTGCAGCATAACATAGTATTCCTGACTGTTTCTGTTTCAGAATGTAGGAAGAGTGAGAACCTCTGCATTCCAGTCTAAGATAAAGAGGAAGGGGAGTGGGGTGTATGCATAGGACATTGAGAAAATATATTATTATTATCATTATTATTATAACAAAAAGATTGATGCTATGCATTAGCATTGGTGTAAAAGCTAATTACATGGGGTGAGGGGGGCTAGAGAGATGGCTCAGTGGCTAAGAGCACACATTTTTCTTGCAGAGACCTAGAGTGTAATTCTCAGCACTCACATCAGGCACCTCCCAACTGCCTGTAACTCCAGCTCCAGGGGATCTGATGCCCCTCTGATCGCCTCATACATAGACATACACATGTCATATAAATAAGTAATAATAATTATTTTTTAAAAAGCTAATTACATGGAACTCAAGGGAAATAAGGTTGGTTGTGGCATTGTTCTCTCAAGGGCAGGTTAAACAGGCTGGGTACACAGCAGGCCAAGTCTTTTTTTTTTTTTAATAATAATTTATTTTTATCTTATGTGCACTGGTGTTTTACCTGCATGTATGTCTGTGTGAGGGTGTCGGGTCCCCTGGAACTGGAGTTACGGACAGTTTTTACCTGAAACATTGTTTTTACCTGAAAGAAAAATGGACAAACTCCAGGCTTTTTTGAAAGCTCAGAGTCTGGCAGACATCTCAGGAACAAGAGCAAGCAAGCTGCTTCAAGCAACTGAGTGTTTTGTTACCAGTGGTTCCATGTGTCCATTCCCAGGAAAAGTCGTATTTCTGAAAGGTACTTCCACTGGGTAGCCTCCCAGAACTTAACTTTTAATTAGACTAGGATTGGAGACTGACGCAAGTTTGGGCCTCCTCATATGTCATTTTCAGAAATGCCGCTGCATGCTTGGAAGGATGTTCTCTACTGGCTGGGTGCGGGGCTCTCTGCCCTTCAGGTGGTTCATGGTTCATGGTTCAGTTGCTCTGTTCAAACCTCCTGAATTCCCGCTGGTTTTATGGTCTGATTTTTTCAGTGGTCCATGTGTTTCCTAGTATAATGACAGCGGACCAGTTGTGTTTGCTATGGCCTGCTTTTGTTTATGTCCAGTTTCTGAATCTTTCAGGAGTTTGCATGAATTCACTAGGGTTTTTTTTTTTTACCCCAATACAGTTTCTGAATCTTTCAGGAGTTTGCATGAATTCGCTAGGGTTTTTTTTACCCAAATACTTTATACGACTCTTACTGTGACTCAAAAGGCATACTTAATCCCTTTGTAGGATCTGTGTAAGAGTTAATGGTTTACTTCAAAGGCTTTCAGCATCTGAAAAAGCACTTTGCATTCACAGCTCTGACCGACCTGGTGCAGGTGCTGGAGAAGGGCAAAGCTTTGCATACCCCAGGCCACTTCCTGCCAGGTCCAAGCCCAGGACACATTTGTGCACCTTGGTGGATCCTGCACTTTCTGGCCTGGTTGAGGCAGGAGGCCTAAGCCACCAAGAGACTAAACATCTCTCCTTCAGTGCACGGCTGCTGGCTTGCTGCTGTGGTGTTGGGAGAATGCCTTCCATTCATTGCTGCACCGGCCGCCTGCGGCTGTCAGTGCTTATGGGCCTGTTAGACTCCGGAGCCCCAGAATCTTCAGACCTTAGTGCAGATTTGTTCTCAGGGTGGTGAGACCTGGACCTTCCTGCAGGGTACCCCAGAGGCAAATTGTCCCTGAAGCATTGGTATGCTCAAAGTAGCATTTCCTTTGTGGGCAGCCATGGACACTCAATTCCAAGAACTCATTTGTGTAAAGTGTGATGCTCTGGAAGCCTGGGAAGTCTTTGTGGAGGAGGTTAAAGTTCAGGCCTTTAGAAATGATGTGCTGACAGGTCACAAGTTCTCAGAGGAAACCCCAAAGCAAAAATCAGAACTTGTTTTGTTTGTTTTATGGTTTTTTTTGGTTTTGTTTGTTTGTTTGTTTGTTTTGGGGGGGGGGGG
>CABHPR010117528.1:1754-20402 GCA_902168415.1 Peromyscus melanophrys
GGGGGGGGTACATCTAGGGCCATGTTGGGGTGATAACTGCATATGTGTGGAAGCCAGATGACAACCTTAGGTGTCATCCTCAGGAACACCATCTACCTCTTTGACATAGTGTCTTTCCTTGGCTTGAAGCTCACCAGTTGAGTTAGCCTGACTGGCCTGACTCTCCAGAGCTGAGATTAAAAGCTTCCTCCACACGCTGACGTGTGGTGACTGGACTTCATCCTCATTCTTGCTTGCCACTTGCTTTACCAAATGTATTACTTTGCAACTGAAAACAATGCTTCCTCTTACTGAGTGGCAAGACTTTCAGTTAATCTGAGCCCTTTGGGAAATCTCCATCACTCCCTCACCCTTTGGGATCTTACTTTCCTGTTGCTCTTTCACTGTCTCATGAAGTGAAATTCATTTGCCTATTTCTCTCTATTTTTTGTCTAGGGATCACATGCTGCAGGAGAATAGGCATGCATTTTGTTTTGCTTAACACTATTCTAAGAACCCACACTTCATCTAACACTCAATAAATATTAGATACTGCTATCTGTGAACATACTAAATAAAATTATTTCATGTCACCTAGGGGGAAAAAAGAAATTTACATGGAAGATTCATGGCTTCTGTCCTAAAGAAATTCCCTAATATCCAAAGAAAGCTGTGAATGTTGATACCCACCACCCCCTAAATAAAAAAGAATAATATCATGTAACAAAATCTATGGCATTCCTTAAAGCTGAGAAATGAAAGTCGCTGAACTGGGAAGCAGATAGTCCCTTCCTTCCACTGTCTGTGTTCTGCATCATGTAAAGGGTCTGCACCGAGAGGGAAGGAGCATAGTTTAAAGTGACAGGCAGACACACTAGCTCTCTCCACTGGTCCTCCCACTGCCAGATGCGGAGTTCCCCCTTTGACCTACTTGGAGACCCAGTTAGCACATCTATTTCTAAGGAGAGAATTAAGTTCCCCCTGCCCGGCTCCCAGCTGCAAATTCCTAGTCCTGTTGCACCCCTTTCAGTAGTGATTTAATATAAATACATTTAAAATCATAATCATGTCCTCCCTCTAGCCTCCCCTTCACAGCTGCAGCTTCTTGCCTTAAATTGCAACTGAGCTGTGATTAATACACGTGTTCAAAGAAACTGCATTTCTCCCCTGACTTTTCTTCCTTGCAGCTGTTTTTCTCACCTTAGCAATCCTTTGTCTCTATTGTCCACACTTATTTTAGTCCTAGACTTGCAGAAACCTTTTGTTTTGTTTTGTTTTGAATACTGGATCTTGGGCTGGAGAGATTGCTTAGTGATTAAGAGCATTTGTTGCTCTTGCAGAGGCTCCAGGTTCAGTTCCCAGTACCCACATATTAGCTCACAACCATCTGCAACTCCAGTTCCAAGTGATTTGACTTCCTCCATTGATTTCAGTGGGCACCAGGCACACACAAAGGTCACAAAGGTACACACACATACATGAAGGCAAAGCCTTCATATACACGAAATAAATCTCAAAGATTTAAACACTGAATCTTGTATATAGGGTACTTCAGAGTCATAGCAATGTCTTTATTCTGTGGCTTTATCTTAGATCCAGAAACTCCTTTGAATAGATTATATCACACGAGTTAAAGAAAGTCATAATGACAAATACCTAGTGACCCCACATCTCTATTCGTCTTAACAAAGACAGTTTTCCGTCTTGAAACTGAAGTGGGGCAAAGTGAATCCCATGGACTCTTAGGTGCATAATAATATACCTACTGCTTTGGGGGCATTCTCCTCTTTATGTACTAGCTTATGATAGGAGCTCTAGCTGCAGATTTCCTTGGGTCACATTTTTTAATTAAAGTGAAATTCATGTAATATAAAACTAACCATTGTGAAGTATAAACCTCAATAGCATTTAGTACATTGATAGTGTTTTGAAACCATCATATACTTTAGCATGCTCCAAAATGTCTGTTATCACCTTCAAAGGGGGCCATGTCCTTTCAGCATCCAGGCTCTATTTCCCCTCTCTTTTGACCCCGGAAACTGTTGATCTTCTGTCTCTACCTAAGAGTCATATAATTTGGATAGCTTTAACACTATGCTGCTAATTTGAACAAATTTCTAAATGTAGTTCATTTCCCAGCCGAGTGATGAAGGTCTCAAAGCTACAAGAATCAGGCAACAGAATGGGACCAGCACATTGCAGTCTTGTAGAGAATGTTTTAATGGTTCACTAATGCACATAGGCCTGGACCTAGGTCTGATACAGCATAAATTTTTGGAAACCCAACTTTAATGCACAACAATTTGTACATTGTAAGAAAGAAAAGTATTCAACCCCACCCAGCCACAACTGCAAACCTAACAACAACCATCAGAGAGGTTTAGATGAAGCCAGTTAACAGCATGGAAGAGCATGCCAGAGTAGAGATCAAAACTGGTTAGAGACCAGGGGAGTGGGAACAGAAAGGCATCAGAAAACTTCTAAAAACCAGGTACAGAGATTGGATAATAGATCTATGTCTGTGAAAACCAAAAAAGGCGGACATGGTGAGAAGCGTTTAGTTCCTCTAGTTTTACCAGATGAATGTGTCCTCCTTCTTAGTGGGTTAATTCCGGAAGGGCATAGACTATGGTAAGGGTTAGGTCTTTGTTTTTTCCTCAAGTATGTTTTTTCTGGTTGATATTGGCTCTCCACCATGTTCCCTAGGTTATAGAAGGTTATAATAAATGCCACTAAAAATGCTCACATTAGTTTATTCATTTTCACATTCATTTACTCAATAATTGTTTATTGAATTATTCTGACTCACTGAGCACCATTCTAGGATTCTAGGTACTGATAATTAGAACATAACACAACAGAAAGAAACAAGTTTGTAAATTGCAACAATTTTCTTATTGATAAGCCCTCACATTGGCTCAATTTAATAAGAAAATGTGAAGATTGATGTTTCAAGAGAAACTTACAAGATTTTCTTTAAGAAAGATATGACATTAGGGAGTTTGTATTTTTTTTTAATTGTGGGGTGTGTTTGTGTGTGTGTGCTTATGTGTGTATGTATTTATGTGTGTGTGTTTATGTGAGTGTGTTTATGTGCGTGTGTGTTTATGCGTGTGTGTGTGTGTGTGTGTGTGTGTGTGTATGCGTGTGCATGCGAGTTCATGAGGAAGAGGGCACACGCCCCTGTGTGCGTGGATAGGTGGAGACCAGAGGACAACTGACAGTGTCATCTCTGGAATCCTGGTCGGCTCCCTTGTACAGGATCTTTCACTGGCCTGGAGCTCTCCAATTAGGCTAGACTAGCTGGTTGGGGAGACCCAGAAATCCTGCTGTCTCTGCCTCCTCAGAGCTGGGATTGCAGCTGTATGCCATCATACGTGGGCTTTTTACATGGGTTCTGGGATCAAACTCAGATTCTCATGTTTGGGAGGCAATCACTTTAACTACTGAGCTATCTCCCCAGCCCTGGAATATGTATTCTTTTAAATGGAATTAATTAATCATGGAAAACTTACATTTCCAGATTCTTCTATGGTCACTATTACATAGTGATTGCCCAATAGGTCTCCTTCATTATATTCTGTAGATTTACTTACTATCCTCTTAACCTCTTTAGAGGATGTGACTTAGTGATCAACACTAAACCTACCTCTTAGAGACTGGGCTCTTCCATAGCCTGAAATAGGACCACTCTAGAAGATTAATCATTATCACATGAGTCTTGAGGGACATTTCAAATGCAAACCATAGTTAGCTCAGACTAAGCCTGGTTCCTTAAATAGCTCTGGCTATATTATGCTTTTTTTTTTCCTCCTAGGAGTGTAATTTAACTGTGTGTAACTTATTAATTGTTCCTCTGGTGACTTATCAGGAAAGACCACAGACTTTTTACTCACCCACAAAACCTTCAGCTGATTCCAGGAATGTGCAGGAGGCACTGCCATGCTCCGAGCCTCTCCAAAAGATAAAACTCAAGGCCTAGGAAATGACTGCATCCAGGGAAAACAGGACCGAGCAAAGTGCAGTACCCTGTTTCCTACTGACTTCCAGAGGAGGCTCATCCCCAGTCTGTGTAGATTACTTCATTAGCAAAGCAGGCTTTCAGTTAAACAAAATAATATTGGAGGTCACAAGGAGCAGTATTTTCAGATTACATGTGCTTTAGCAGTGCAATTTCAAAACCTGTGGTCAGTGGACCAGACAGCATTGCCATGGTTTAAATTGACAAGTAAAGATATTAAAACATGTGTAAGACTCTCAGCTCAATTCCCAGCACCAGCACACATGCACACACACTCACACACACAAGCACACACCCACACCTAATGTCTGCTACAATTAGCACCACAGAAGAAAAGGAAGAAAAAGGTAATTTTACTATACCTAATCAGATTAAATAAATTTAATATACTTAATCAAATATACTTAATTTTTAAGAATTGAGAGTTGGAGACATCCCACATAGGTGCTCACACACAAATATCTGTCTTAATGTTCTTTTTTTTTTTGTCAAAGGCTTATTAGAATTTAATTTTGGGCAGGATTTCTCAGTTCCTGACTTTTTAAAAACTATATGGCTAGGAAATTTCCAAGGCTGCTTGAGACCTAAGAATTCTGTGACTTGATAGGTAATTATGGTGTGGTGCCACCTCCTTTCTCGTGACTATAGGCAGGAAAGAGAGCCGTGATGCACAGGCAAGACTAAACAGGACCCACAGAGGAAACCATGAGAAAGAGTCATCCCACTGTTCCACTGCTACATCCTGCTTTTGGCATAAATTTCTATTTTTGCTGGGATACAAATTCATTCATTCAACAAAGCATGTAATTGACCATTTGTAAGGTCTGATGAATGTCCAAGTTCATACAAGTTAGTTGCTTCAAGTTAAAAGTTTCACTCCAGCCTGTATGTAGCCCAAACCAGGAGGAATTTTCTTCTACAGGAATTTTCTGAGGAATGTGCAATGCTGTTTACTGCACAGGTAGACATGTTTTCTTATGTAAAATAGTCAAGAGCATACAATGTCTCATCTAGCTCTCTTTTAAACTGATGCTGTATAATTTTTCTTTACCTGCTGAATCAAATGCATTGCTACTTGGTCCCTAATGATCCTAACTGATACTTGTGCTCTGTGGGTAAGAGGCTCATTATCATCTGCTTCTTCAACAACTTAGTTACAGGAGCTGGCTTTTGGTCAGATAGTCTCCCATTGCATTACCACCCATGACTACTTTGCTAGCTCGTTATTATTCTGAACCATGAAATACCAAGAATCAAATTGTGGTTCTCCCTGGACAACTCCCCAAATCCTTTTGCTGTTTGTGTCCTTGGCCATAACATTCTTGAGCTTATTGTCATAGTTATTTAGTGAGGTTTGTGATACATGGACATTTCCTGTGCATGGAATGTGTGTTAAATGACCAGCTGGCTTGGAAGTACAAGAGCTGAATGTCTCAACTCAACCGAGTGGTGACAATTATTATCCTTTGAGTGGGAGATTCTGCTATGAATGTTTTGTAACAACTTAGCTTTCATGTGGCCAGGATCTTTCTGACCAGTCCAACTCTTTAGAAATCATGAATTCTGTGGAAGATACTAAATGAAAAGCAGGTGTAAATAGGTGCTTGGTGACAATTTATTCTCTGCTGCAGTGGATTGGCAGATAAGACAGTGGCGTGAAGGGATGCATAAAATGAATATACAGCAATTGATATGGAATGGTTCATTTTCATTGGAATGTGTTGAGTCGAGTTGAGTTGTCTTGGCCAGCGTAGTCATAGGATCATAGACTTGAGATTCCAAAAGATCTTCACAAAGAAAAAAAATCTCAGGACTTCTTAAAATACACCAATACTTTCCATTTAGCAATTGTGTGATTACTGAGGAACTATCAAAGAAACAGAACATTTACACATCTCTCTCTGTGACCAACCTCCTCACTCTGCTCTGTTACTTGGCCAGTAATGCCAGCCTTGGGGATTGGCAGCCCTTGTGAGGTCTTTGTACCACGGTAGAAATCTAGGCCTTTCCCTGGGCTTCTTTTTGTCTCTTTTGAGCAGATGCACAATGTTCTAATCCAGGAATAAACAAACATTTTCTGTAAAGAAACTAAATATTTTGGGCTTTGAGGACGATACAGACTCTGTATCAGCTGTTTGTTGTCTTTGTACATAGAGTGGTCATAGAAATATGTTAATGAGTGGGTGGGGCTGTTATAACAAGGCTTTATTTGTCATAGCAGGTGGTGAGCAGATTATACGTTGCTAATCTCTGTTCTTCATCATAAAATATCATGAATTTTACTGTTTTCTGTAAGAACTAATTCCTCTTTGTATTTTAGGTTTTTATCATTTGTATATCTGATAATTCTGTGTTTTGGAACTAATCTTACTATGCAGCCCAGGCTGATCTAAAACTCACCATTCTCTTGCCTCAGTTTTCCAAGTGCTGGAGTTACAGATTGGTGGAACTATATCCACCTGTCCTTACCATTAACAACTTTTAAAGCAACATTTCTATCCCAGCTGAAACCTCAGTTCAATGTATCTTTGTGAGGGAGGTCTTCCTTGATCACCTAAAGTAGATCATTCCATTTATTCTTTCTTACATCACCTTGTTTGATATTTTGTAACACCCATTTCTCTTTGAATTCAGTTACTTATGTTGGCGTTTTTAGTTATGTCTCTCTGTTCCACACACTGAATGGAAACTTCACAAGAGCAGAAGCCTTTTATTTATTTATTGCTATTTCCCCAGGGCTGAGAACATTAACTGGCATATAGTAACTGCTCAGTAAATACCACAGAATTATATGAAGTTGGACCACTTCTAGAAATGTTTTATGAGTCTGATAAGAAGAAACTCAATTTAGAGCGGTCAACTTGACCAAAAGTTATTTTTAAAAGGCAACTTTATGAGTAGTATCTCAGAGTGCTTCCAATATATCACTGTTTCTCATATTTTCTGAATAAAAAAGTGTAGGAACCAGAATGTAGCCCTATCATTTATAAAAACCACCAAACATAACTTCCCCCAGAATTTTGTGACTTTTACTTATGGATTTCACTTGTAGCAGATTGCCCTTTTCTTGATTGGCTAAGGATGTCTATAAATGGATTTTGGCTTAAAATTTTGAAACTATATATTATATTTGAATTCAATTAGTAACAGTTGTTCTCATATTAACAGAGAAGGTCTTGTAACACTCGAAGGCCCTCCGGGACCCAGACCAGGCTGGCTCCACAGGACCGCACTTTGGCTCTGACATGGCTCTCTCTTCCTGTCCCTTCCTGCTTTCCTTCTGGTGGTGGCAAAGAGGTGATGACCTAGTTCAAGGGCAATGGGAGGGAGGAAGCCCGAGGACTGCAGGATCAACACCCGGCATCGTTTCATTTACCACATCTCGTCCATCGACCTTTGGGAAATGTTTATATTTATCCCTCCCACTCCTTTGTCACCAAGGAATTTCACTTCCCTCTTAAGTGGCTTTCCTAAGAAAGGAAGTGGGAAAGGAGGAATGGAATCCAAACCGCCACACTTTGTTCTTCTGGAGCCTGCCCTGCCCTCCCGTTTGAAGGTATGTAGGTCGTTCTATTTGTGTCTCTTCTACTTGTACCTGCTAGCCTTACAGCCAGGCCTTGTAAAGTGACCACAGTCTGAGCCTTTTGTAAACATCTCTTCTTGTTTATGCGTCTACTGCTGGGAGAGCACTCTGTTTGAAAGGGGACCCACTACTGGCTGTTCTTCTCCAGCAGTCTGCACAGGCCACAGGCATGGCCTGGGACGTGTGTGGAGTACCTGCCTCTCCTCCACCAGCCCCATGCATTCATTTTCTTGGCTATGAGGCAGTTCTCTTTAGGGTCCAGTGGGACCTTTATTCACAGGAGACTTATCATGATACATAGGTGATAACACGTGGTCTTCTTGTGTCTGTAGAAATCTGACTCAGCACCCAGACACTAGAGTCTACTTTCAGCTGGTCTTTTTGGCTTCACCATTTTCTAAGAACAGACCAAGAGTTGTAGTGGATGAAGAAAAGTCAAAACATTGCCTTGACCTCACAGTTTTCCACTTTTTATTTTCACTGCCCTCCTCCCTAAAACAAAAACAAAAACAAACAAACAAACAAACAAAAAACCAATGTGGTGTCATGGTAAGTCACAGAAGAAGGAACAATTTTTGCGTTTTTATTCCACTGGTGACCCAATACACTAAAAGGCAGAAAATGTTGAATTTGCAGAAGGGGATGGTGGTTCTGAGTCCTTTAACGTGCAAATATCCATCCAATTAGATTCTTACAGTCTCATTGGGTCATTGTTCCAGGCACAAATGCCTTCAGCTATCGCTAGAGCACCCTGATGCCTCTGTTACTTGTCTTTCTCAGGGTGCTTGTATCAGATTGCTTCATGGTGGAACGCATTTACACCCCTGAAATCCAATCACAGTTGATTTTTAGTTTTTTTTTTTTTAAAGTCTATAAACTTGGACTCTTTGAGTAACCTCGTCAGCAGAGCCAGTTTTGCTAGCCCATTACCTGGTTTTTGTTAACAGTTGATTGAACTGTACAGTGTCCATTTGAGTAAAATGCTAGATTTGAAATGCCACCAAGAAGATTCTGTTTCTCAGATGCCTTGGTGGAATGAAACAGTCTCTCCTTGGAGAGTGGAGTTCAGAAGAAAATGGAACCCAAGGGTTGCTGCTCACTTGATATTTAGAAACAACATTAGACTCTGACCAAGCTGCCATAATGGAATTTTCTGCCTGCGTCCCAACTGTCTGTTCAGCTTACCCCAGGGCACTGCTGCAAGTCAGCGATATCCTTTGGGGACCCCTTTACCTTTCTTACTTTCTTCACAATCCTGATTTTCTATAATTTTAATTAAAAATCACCCACTAACGGTATTGGGGAGCAAGTTCAATTAGTATAGTAGTTGGCATGCAAGCATGAGGACCCGAGTCGCATCCCCAGAGCCAGTTTTTAAACAAAACCAAATAACCAACCAACCAAACAAACAAACAAGCCAGCTGTGGTTCCACACACTTGTAATCCCAGTGTGGAGAGGTGAAGACAAGATGACCCTGAGGGCTCACTGACAGCCAGCCTAACTGATATGCCAGTGAGGAAAACTGTTGCTACAACAAGGTGGATGGCTCCTGAGAAATGACGCCTTAGGGTGATCCACATAGGTGTGCACACATGTGTAGACACATTTGCTCACACCACACACACACATCCCCCCCCCCCCACACACACAAAGTTGCTTGATAGTGACCTTGTATGTTTCTAACTTACTGGCATGTCAATCTTGACACTGAAACTTTCTGGTCATCTGCCAATACCAACATGACTCAAGGTGATCTTTGTTATTTTCTACCCTTGGTAAGAGATTCCCTACCCAAGTTGAACTTTGGTGACAGGAGGGACTAACACAAAATGTCCTTGAATTTCAAAGGGGATTCAATTTCCTTGTTTTGCAAAGGAAATGACTATAGCATTATGACATTTCTTCTAATCTCCCAATTCCACCATCTAAACTATAACTTGGAAATATCACTTAACTTGGCATAGTAGAACACATGTGCATCAGTGATGAGAGATTCAATTCCTGGATCTGTAATTTATGCATGATTTGATTTAAAGGATGTTTTGCAAGTGTAAGTCTCCCTGTAGGTTAATAGTTCTTTAAAAGCTGGAGCTGCAATATGACTGTGGTCTTGAGAACATCACTGACCGTGTTGTCCACCCTACTCTTTGCCCCACACACTTACTTTATTTACTTTGCTTATTAGGCCCCTGTAGGTGTCTTGCAAGCCTCATTCTAAAGGTTATCTCTTTTATAACAGATCCCTAGTTCTAGTTGTGTAAAATTTATAGCTCACTCATCTAAAAGCTACCTCTCCCCTGACATGAACATCTAAGCATGCTTGCCTCTTTTGGCTTTAAGGGCATGTTCCTGAACTTCTCATTCATAATAGCATTTATATTCTTACAGCTATACATGAAAGTAGTTTCTGGAAAACTGCACAGGCTAAGGAATTAAGACATAGGGGGTAAGATGAAGAAATCATAACAAATTTTTCAGGCTACAGAGATAACATCTATAAAAAGTGAATGCAAATATGTCTACTGGTCAGAGAAAACAAGTAATTCCTTCCCTGATTCCTACATAAGAAGAAAAACATGTGAATTCCATGGGGAAAAACAAAGCCATCTCTAAGAATTTTACCTCTGGTGAGCTCTGGAACCAGCCTTTGTGCTGACCTTTTCTCCCAACACAGGCCCAGTGTGTGTGTGTGTGTGTGTGTGTATATATATATATATATATATATATATATATATATATATATATATATATATTTACCATTTTTCTCAGAGACCTCACTGACCTTGGGAATTGGCTAGTTTATGAAGATCTTGACCTCATGAATGTACAAAGGACCTCATCCAGCAGATACCCAGTAGGTCTTCTTGGAGGTTCTTGATTGACCATACAGGAAAACTGACCCAACGTGGTAATTTTACTCCAAATACCCACTCACTGCTCCCTATACTTTCTTAATGATTGAAGTTGAGGTTTGTTTTTCTTTATCTTACTGTACTGAGTGACTTGAACAGGAACTCCAAGCTTCCTTCCTTGTTTATTCGTTATTTTTCATGGTTAATAGTTTCTTCACAGTTGTGCACATAAATTAACAGAAGATTTCCATGGTGTGGTGACAAGCAGCCTCTCAAATGTGTTGAAGTGAATTCTTGGTGTTGTGTGTTTGAATGGAAATCCACTTGTTGGAGACATGAAGAAGCCATGAAAAACTGGTTACAGTGAAGACAGTGGCCGAGTAATGAGGACCGCCACACACCTCCTCCATTGTCCAGCCTTTTGATTTCCCTGCCTGCTTCCAAGGCTCTTTATGGTCTCATCTGTGAAAGACAAGGAGAACGTGGCTCAGAAGCTGGAGCTGGAAGAACCTCCCCCCCCCCCCCCCCCCCCCGCGAGCGCGCGCCCTGTGACTGTGTCCCCATCCTTCCCTTCCAAGTAGGAAGGACACACTCGGCTACCTCTGCACCTGTATCTGGAGCTCCCAGGGATCTGCCTCTGCACCCCCTGGCTGTCTCTTGAGTGCTTTTTCACCCTGAGATCTGCTCTTGGCTGCCAGTAGACAGTGTCAATGCCAGCTTCATCGTTCTCTCTCAGGTGGCCAAAGGCCAGAACTTCAACACCAAACCTTTTCCAGAGGCTCACACCACCTCAGCCCACTTCAAAGCTTCCTAGTCTGAGCTGCTTGGAGGAGAGGAGCCTCCAAGCACACAGAAGTGCTACAGTGAGAAGCTTTCTTTGTCCCACGCTGTTATCTCAATGAATTATGGTTTGTTAAGAGGATAGTAGGGGAATTAAGTAACGTTTTCTCTCAGCTCTCTGCTTCTGGCACCTACCAGTTCAAGTTTATATTCAGTTGCTTCTCAGATATTTATCACACTTAAGGAGCTGATCCCTGCTACCTACTCTGTAAAATGTTAATACTTCAGCCTCATGCTCAGAATCCTCAGATGTACTATGTAAAAAATATGAAGAATACAGTTGAAGAAATTTTATCATCATGGAGTCCATTCTCCTGAATATACAATAAATTGAAACAAAGAATTAACTGTTCAGCATCTTATAGATAAAGATGGCAAAGCTCAAAATGAGGGCCAGAAGTCAAGCCCTCATCTAAGGCTTCTTTTCTCCAAAAACATACGCATTTCCTGAATTATAATACTGTGCACATAATATGGAAAATGTATGATTTTCTTGAGGTGCATATCTACATATGAGGATCTAATGGCTGTAAGCTTGAAGCTTAGGACTGTGTTTTTACATTGAGTAAAGCCAAGCAGTTGGGTCTATAGACTTTAGGGTCAGAGGGGATGTTATTGGAATCCAAGCTGTCATTCATCAGCTGCCAATACACTTGAATTGGTTGTTTAGCCTCTCTGGTGCTCAGCATGCGCATTGGAGAAATGGACTTATGTCCTTACAAAATGCTTTTATGATACTGCTTTGAGATTTCTCCAGTCATCTTTAAAATTATTCTGTGATGCTTACCTAGCATCTGTGTCCTCCGAGGTGGTTTGTCACCATCAAGGACATGTCTTTTGTATTAGTTATTTTCACATTTCTGTGATTGAAACTCTTGACACAAACAACTTCAGGAAGGAACAGTTCATTCTGGGTCATGGTTTTTTATGGTTTCACTGTAGAGGGAGAAGCTTTGTTAGAGCAGCCCCATCCACAGTGTGATGGCAGGACCATGTAGCAGAGGCTGTTCACATCATGATAGACCAGGAAGCAGAGAGAGACAGGAAATAGACTCAGTGTCACCCTCAAAGGCTCGCACTTGTTGACTTCTTACTTCTACTGCCTAGGCCCTACCTCCTACATGTCTTATAGGCACTCAAAATAGCACCTGTGGCTAGGATCCTGGTGGCAGGTGTGTTTTTGTGTGTTTGTTTGTTTGTTTTTCAGATTCAAATGGCAGGCAACAATCTTCTCCTGTCACTGATAGCTTATGCCTACTTCACAATGAAAAATTCATTTAGTCCAAGTTCAAGAGTCCCCAATGTCTTAACAGTGTCAACACTGTTTAAAAGTCTAAGTTCAGAGTCTGAGTTGAGACTCGAGGGATCTCTTTAACCGTGAGCCCCTGTAAGATAAAAGAGATAAGTACTGGTTTCCAGTATGTGATGGCACACAGTAAGCATTACCATTCTGAAAGAACATGCAGGTAGAAAAGAAAGGCTGGAATAAAGCAAAGCTGAAACCAAGCAAGGCAGATATTAAACCCTACAGCTGTATGCTTGGTATTCAGGGTATATGGTGGTATAATGTGAACTCCAAAAAGGCTTGCATGACCAATTGCCCTGCTATTTGTAGCCCACATGGCCTGCGTGGGATAGCTCCACCTCATGCCTGTAGCTTTTCTTAGTGGGTGTATTAGATTCCTGACAGTTTCATCATCCTAGGTCTGTATTTCGACTTAGGCTTCACCCTCTGGTCTTTGTGCATAGCCCCCATAGGGACTTCTTACAGATTCTGATTCTGTGCACATTGTCTGATGACCCAGGCATTTCTCAAAAATCCTGATGGAAGCCACCATGAGTCCTTGCACTATGTATGCTGGCACTGCAGCAGCATGTAGATGACACCAAGTTTTGCTACCAGCTTAAACAGTAGCTGGGCTGTCTTGGACCAGAGCTATCGGAGCCTCTGAGTACCTAGGTGGCTGAACCAAGGAAAACATTTCCCTAGGTGGCTTTTTTCCAGTATAAGATCCAGACAGCACTAGATTTTCAAAGGGAAGTCTTGGAGTTTGTGTTATTATACCCCAGAGCCTTTGACATATGGGTATCATATCAACTCCTGAAATGCCCTAAAATCATCCATCTGAATGAACCAGTGACAGTTATTTGGATTCTTTTTTGTTTAACATCTATGGATTCTTTATTTGTGGGTTTAAGTTCACTTTTTTTCCTTTTATGGCCAAACTGAACATTTTTCACACCTTTCTGCTCTTTGCTCACAGTAAACTTGACTAAAAGCTGCCACCAATGACTAAACCAAACACTAACTGCTCCGCTGTCCTGAAATTTCCTCTGCCAAATTAGTCCATTGCTTTTGAATTCAGTGTCGTCAAACCTTTTAGGACATGTACAAAGTGCAGACAAGTTCTTCAACATGTGACAAAATGTGCAAAATGGAGAAAAGTTCTTCAACATCTTCATGTAGCACGAATGATCTTTAGTCCGATCTCAAGAACTGTTCCTACTTGCTCTGAAGCCTCACGTGTGCAGTCTTTACTGTTTGTAAATTCTGTTGGCATGGTGGTTTCTAAAACTCCCACCAGAATTGCCCCACTAACTGCTTCTTACAACAGTCAAAGGCTTCTATGGCTCACATTTCCAAACTAGTTCCAAAGGTCTGAGAACATGGTTAAGTTTAATCAAACATACTTCCCTGGCAACCAATTTCTGTATAAATTATTTTTATCTGCTGTGACAAAGTCTCCTAAACAGAAACAATTCAAGGGAGGAAAGAGCTGATTTGCCTAGTGTTGTGTGATATTTTATTTGTGTTCTGACAACTAAAGCTTGCCTAGAGATCAGAGGGTGGAGCTAGCCACTAGTGAACCATAGAAGCCAGACAGTGGTGGCTCATACCCTTAATCCCAGCATTTGGGAGGCTCATGCCTCTAATTCCAGTACTCAGGAGATGGAGACAGGAATATAAAGCAGGCAGAGACAGGATCTCATCCCTTTCAGTCAGAGGATCCAGAGAGGAAAGAAGTCACTAACGGCTGCTCCTTTGCTTCTCTGATCTTTCAGGTTATTATCCCAGGATCCAGGGAGGTTGCAATTGTACTCAGCCCACCCAAACAATCCAGCTTAATCTTCTCCTCTCCAGGTAGAGGAGGGCATGAAGGGACACACAAGCTGGGCAGCTTGGCAACGGTAGATGTGAAAAGAGGTGTGGCGAGACTACAGGGTACAGGATGACCAGAATCTCGAGGAAGCATGAAGGTTTGCAAGAATCCTGGAAAGATTTTTCCTTAGAGCCCCAAGAGGGAGTATGACTCCACCCACATATCAATTTTGGATTTCTGTGAGAAATGTAGTCCTATTATTTTTGGTACCCAAGTTTCTGATCATTTGTTGTGTAGCAGTTTCCTCTGAATTAAAACATTCTATCCAGGAAGGAGAAAGCTTTAGAGACTCTGGAAGTAAATAACCCACTAAGGAGATTCATAAGGCCCCTACCCAAGGTCACAGAGCAGGAACATGACCGGTATGTGCAATGTATTGTCAACACAGTATGATCTCCTCACCCACTGGTGTTCCTCTCCCTACTTTGACTGACATGCCTTCTCTTTCCAGTTTGTCCTCCTTGTAACTTCCATTCCTTTTTATTGTACAGGTAATGACAGCTTCTGGAAGTTCATGATGATGATGGCCAGGCCGTATGAGAAAACAACTTCCATAGTACTGTTGTTGGTTGTTTTTGCTCTTTTGGGAGACCCATCATCCAGCTCCCAAATAAATCACACACAGAGGATTATTTTTTTCTTATAAATTCCCAGCCTTAGCTCCGCTTGTTTCTAACCAGCTTTTCTTAACTTCTAATTATCCTATCTACCTTTGGTCTTTGGGCTTTTTCTTTTTCTTACTTCTGTATATCTTACTTTCACCCTTACTCTGTGGCTGGCTGTGTGGCTGTGTGGCTGTGTGGCTGTGTAGCTGGGTGGCTGGACCCTTGCATCCTCCTCTCTTTCTCTCTCACTCTTTCTTCTTGCACCTCCCAGATTTCTCCTTCTGTTTATTCTCTCTGCCTGCCAGCCCTGCCTATCCTTTCTCCTGCCTAGCTATTGGCCATTCAGCTCTTTATTAGACCATCAGGTGGTTTAGATAGGCAAAGTAACACAGCTTCACAGAGTTAAACAAGTGCAACATGAACAAATGCAGCCCATCTTTGCATCATTAAACAAGTGCTCCACAGCATAAACAAATGCGACACATCTTAAACTAATATTCCACAACATAGTACTCTCCCCTGTCCTCCATCTCATCCACTCTCTCTTCCGCTCTTCTTTGCTGTTCCCAATGCCTTGGAGGGGATAATACAGATGTCTCATGTAGAGCTGAGGACACACAGTCACTTATTCTCAGTATTTAACCAATTGTGTGTCTCTGAACTAAAGATAGTTCGTTGCCAAAAGAAACTTCTCTGACCAAGGCTGAGGGCAGCACTAATCTAGGGGTTTAAACACAAAACCCCTTAGGAGGCAATTAGGACTACCTGTCCATTTAGCAAAACATCAGTAGTAGATTCTCTCCCAGGGCCTGCAATTTCTCTAGCCATTGTTTATTTTTAATTTTTGGCAGTTTTTAGTACAAGGCATATATTATCCACGGATCAGGCTTCATACTCATGGAGAAATATCTGGTTCCCTCCAAACAGCTGCACCACTCTTGTGCCAGTGGACGTATCCTGCCTAGTAGGTCATGATTGCAGTACTCTAGGTTCATTGCTGGGTAAAACAACTAGTGACTTCTTTCCCTCAGCAGCCTGCACAGCATTTCCAGCAATATGAGTTCTAATAGCCCAGAGGAAGCTTCTAGATCTGTTTCAGCTTCAGTTCCCTATGTCCTGTACTCAAAGTGTGTGTGGTATCTTCATCAATAGAGTCTTACCACTTAGTTCTGGTGGGCAACCAAGATCAATGAAAGTAATCTATGTTGTTTTGGGGGACTATGGAGGATATCTGGCCAACCAGAGAGTGATTTCTTCAAGGTATGGTTTGTTGTCATTTCTGCTCAATGATTACCAGGAACACCCTAGATACAAAGGCAGTCCTCTGCTGAGCCAGCTGACTTGGACCTAGAGCATAGAGATGCTTAGTGCAGTGAAGGCTTGAATGAGCTCTCAGTTCCCGCGTGGCTCGTGGGTGCTCAAACAACACCCTCCCAACAGTCCCCTGCTCAGCCGCCTTGTGGCTATGGTGGGGTGGTTCACCCATTCTCTATTCTCTTTCCCTTTTTGTTGATTTCATTGACTTCTCTGCTTCATTTAGGACACTTTTGTCTAACAGGCAGTAAAGTCCTGTTGCCCCTCTCTCTTGTTGGTTTTCTCAAAAATTTTTATCTAATGTGGGAACCCTTTTGAGTCTCCAAGAACTGTGGCTTTTGCCAACAGGGCCAATAAGAACCTTTGGTTTTCTTCCTTGTTCCATCTGTCCCCAAGTCCAAGAATAAAAACAGCCTAGCTGTTTGTGTAAAAAGGGAAATTGTCCATTATGTTTCTAATAATGTTCTTTTATCGCATTAAAATATATTTTATAATTAACTCATAATTTTCAAATGTCATTTCCCAGACCCATGCACTACCCCCTAGTCAGGGACACAAGTGACCAGCAGATTACATTGATTAAAGACTTGTAGATTGATGAGGTTCTAGATGTGACTTCTTTAGTGATAGGAGTGGTGTTTATCTCAGTAACTCAGGACAACAAATGGCATATGTGAGTTCTTTAAAATGCTTCCTGGTGTCTCTGGAGTCCCTGGGCCTGCATCCATGGGCCACAAGCTTTGTCAGGACAGGAGTCTGTTTCCTCTTTTCACGAAAGATAAATAGTGGTGTTGGGTCAACCTCAGCATTCTGAGCAGGCTGAGAATGTCAGCAGAAAATAAAGATGAGCAATACTCAGCGCACAGCTTCTAAGAAAGGCAAATCTTTGCTGTTGGAATTTTCATCTGCTATCCTAACTTTCTACAGTCAGCTGACTGTTTCATAATTCTAACATGAGGCATCTGTCCCTGGGCCTCCAGAAGATGACTCTCTTCTATTCCAAGTGGGTGTCTCTAGCACATAGACCATAGAGGCATTACAAGTGGTTGCTTGGCCATGCATTTGCATGGGGCTGACTGTACTTTTCCCAACAGAACAAAGACTCCTCATCTACCATATCTTCTCTTTTATACTCCTTGAAAGTGCTACCTTATTTTTCCTTTGCAATCAAACAGAAAAATTTATTTTATAAGCATGAATATATATGTATATGTATAATGTATTCTTGGATCTACTCCTATTAACCCATGTTAGCATCTGAGATTGTCATCATCAAAAAGTCCACTTCTCATCTCAACTGGGCCACGTGAGGCCCATTTTCCTTCACAAGGTCAGGTTCTGACACAGTCCACTGGGGCTGGGGCTGGGGAATGCTGTAACTGTGTCTTGCAGGGCAGATAAAGGCTGAGAGAACCATCTTTTACAAGTTCCTCTGACCTCATCTGGTATTCCAGAGCATGTCATTTTAAGTAACAAAGCAAACGCATGAATGTGAAGGAGAAAACTCCACTTTGGGTGTGTTATGGAGGTCACTCTGTCCCAGGTTTACATGGCAAGCATTTCACATTCAAACAGGTTCTGGACTTTTCTATAAAACTCTTTTATTAAAGTAAAAATCAGTGACCTTTCTTTATAAATCGTGCAGACAGGCTTGGGCAGCACTTGTCTCCCTAATCCTTCTCAGACTTACTTAATCTTTGGGGAGTTCTGCTTCCACAGATAAATCCAGAAGTTTCTTCCGTTTGATGTCTGACAGGTTTCTGAGAACACAGACAAAGGAAAAATGTAAGAGCTTTTCTGTGCCCCTCTTCTGAATCACTAATCCTCCGGTCACTCTCGTCTCTGTCATAGGCACTTAATTTTATTTTCAAATATTTCAATGCTTCCCTTTGAATTAGTGCTGTATTTTCTCAGAGTAAAATCATTTTATGATCCACCAACCTCAACCTCCTCCACTTAAAATGAAACCATCATTTGTATTAGATAACCAGAGAGTGAGTATGTGCTGTGTGGTGCAGTATATCTCCTATGATATGTTCAAGAGAAACAATGTTTTGCTTGAAGCCTTTAAAGCCTTCAGCTGCAGGAAAACAATGCTATGAATCAATGCCACAAAACACTGTTGGATGGGGTGGTGTGCTAGATGAAGAAAGAGGTAACCGTCAGAACAGCCGCATGTAATATCAAGTCTTAGGCAGGACCTGATCTCAACCAGTCACAACGGAGCAAATGCAAAATGAGAGAGAGAGAGAGAGAGAGAGAGAGAGAGAGAGAGAGAGAGAGAGAGTTCGA
>CABHPR010117528.1:21318-49629 GCA_902168415.1 Peromyscus melanophrys
TCTCTCTCTCTCTCTCTCTCTCTCTCTCTCTCTCTCTCTCTCTTTCTTTTTTTTAAAATAGTGGCTGTAATAGAGGCCATGGTAGGACGCATTGCTTCTATGGCTAATCTAATCAATATAGCTAAGTATTATAAGAACAGAGAACAGAGGACCACAGAGAGGGGAAGTCCACCTTAACCCTGATGACCATTCAAAGGTCACTTGAGATATTTCATCTATCTCTTTGTGTAGATCATTAATTTGATCATCAATAGCATGACACATTAAAGCAGCACCTTCCAGGAAATGGTTGACAACCAAGATTGTGCTTGAGCATCAGATAATCTATAGCAGCTCTCTATTTTGTAAAACGATGGTCCTCAGTTCACCAGTCTCTTGATTATTTTTTGTTAATACTTTTGCTGTAATATTAGTAGTTTTACCAATCATGCAGGCCATCTTTGACACTTCTCTTTGTATTTCAGTAACCACTCCTAGGATAGGCAGTAAAAGCATAAAAACCAATTATTAGCATGGCAAAGCAATATAATACTCTCTCCTATTACAGGTGTGCATTTTACCTCCACTGACAAAAGACATTTGGATTCTGCATTGAAAAACTAAAAATTGACATGTAATATGGACAATAAACACACCAGCATTATATTGGGTCACTGGCATAATGTCCTTGTTGTTTCTCCAAGTATTCAATTGATGAGTTAACACCTCAAAGTTTATTTTCATTCACACATCTCTTCTTTTGTCAGAAAGAACAGTGTGACAGGCTGAGGCTGTAACTCGGTGGTAGAGCAGTTATATAACATGAGTGAGTCCCTCGGTTTGATCCCTAGCAACAGGAAAAAATGAATAAACCCTTACTAAATTTTTTGAAATATGGAACAATGCCTGTGTATCTGTTGTGCTGTGATAGATTAATCGTATTACAGCTATTATGCTAGTTTTCTTAGGTACAAAATCCATGGAATAATGGGATTCTTTCTTAACTTCTAAATGTTCATACTTATTATCAGTATGACACTAATAAAATAGTATTGCCCCATCATAGATCAGGAAAAGCTTTATGGATAACCAAAACAGTCAATAAATCAGCTATGAATCCACTTACTATCTCCCCTGCTACTGTGCAACACTGTTGAATGCCTTGCTGAAGCACAGATTCATTATGCTGTGTCTACCCCCCCACTAGAAATTCTATAACAAAGGAAGTGAGGTTTCCCCAGGGGTTGATCCTAAGAAATTTAAAATTACTCCTTTTTTTTTTTTTTTTTTTTTTTTGGTTTTTCGAGACAGGGTTTCTCTGTAGCTTTGGAGCCTGTCCTGGACTAGCTCTGTAGACCAGGCTGGCCTCGAACTCACAGAGATCCACCTGCCTCTGCCTCCCGAGTGCTGGGATTACAGGCGTGCGCCACCACCGCCCGGTAAAATTACTCCTTTTTAATGACAACAAGATTCCATAGAATCTTGGATTATACTGACATCACAACTCATTGGCCCATGCTTGGTAGAATGCTCTTTTCCCTACATAAAAATATTTACATGCATCTGTGCACTCTCCCTGTGGGTGACAGCATTGGGATAACTGATAAGAGTTAATCTCCACACAATCTCTGCGGTGCCATTATTTCTAATAATGATCCCACAGCATCTGCTTTGGTTCATGCCAGCATCAGGCCTGAACCAAGCTTGAATTCTACTCTTTGGCCTGGTATAAATTTCATCCTTTCCAACTGACAGATCAATTGTTTTGGTAGAAAAGATGGAGTACTCACAAGTTTTGCTACATTTCTTTTATCTGTAAAATTAAAGTTCCAGCCCTTACTGTTCATGTTCCTAGTGTTAAAAAGTCCTTTCATATTTTCATGTTTTAGCTTGTTCCCAGCATTAACCTCTGAAACACTATTTCTACGACAGTATTTTCTTGATCCTTGGTTATTGCCTTTATGTCTACCTTTCGTGCATTCTCTTTTTCAATTTTCAGCCACTTGGAACATTCTCTGTGTGGATGCACTTGTACTTACCTACTCACAGTCATTTGGAGCTTAGCCAGACAACCTGAGAGCATGTTTACACGCTTTCACTGAACAGAGTTTACTATTCGCTGTTACCTGTGAACTCTACTGGTTCCAGGGCCTGTGGCCATGGCAGTAGATACCATATTTCTGTGGCTTGACAGCTCCAGGACTCACGATTTTGCCAATGTTAGCATCACTAAATGATTGACATACCTGTCTCCGTTCTCTGCTTTTTTACTTCTCAGTGTGAACTCCATGTCTACTAAAACTTGAGGCTGGAGAAATGGCTCAGCACTTAAGAGCATGCACTGCTCTTTCAGGATTTGAGTTCAGTTCCCAGCACCTGCATCAGGAGGCTCACAATCACTACACCTTCTCTGGTCTCCTTGGGCACTTGGACAAAAGTGCACACAATCATGGATAGATACACGTGTATAAACATAATCAAAAGTAAATTTAAGAATATCTTAAAACTATACTTTACACTTGGTTTGTTCTTCATGTCTGAGGGTCTCAGACTCTTGGAAGGTTTAAGGTTCTTGTTATTTTCACTTCAAAAGTACATTTTTCCAAATCAATCAGATTTAACACTTCTAAGACAAGTTGAAATGTTATAATTATGCCAAGAAAACAATTACACATACAGTAAGAAGTTTGACTTAGACTAACAGTCCAGATAAGTTGAATAAATAACTAATTGGCTTGATAATCAATATATGATCAGGGAGAGATTTCTTATTCTTCCTTTTGTTTTCTCCAACCTGGTTTCTTAAGGAGGTCTGTCTATCATTATAGTATGCTAGAAATATCCATAACCACTTTCAATGTATAGTCTCCTCTGTTTTCTGTGTATGGTCTCCAAATTCTAATTTTTCAGCTAATATTCCTGGAAACAGAGATAGCTCAATTGAGGGAATGAGTGAGATCCTTCTAAGTTCTCCATATCAGGCTAAAGTGATACAAGGTTAGCTGGGCCCGTTTTCAGCAGCGATGCTAAAAAGATAATGGGCATTAAACAGAATCCGCATGCCTCTGAAGCTCCCTTACTCATCAGACATGGCCTCCACGGTGTCTCTGAGCCTACACGTTCTTCTAGACTCACATTCTCACAAAAAATATTGAATCCATTTCTCCTCTTCTTGGTTCTGGGTGAGTTTTTCATTGACTGCCCTGATCAATAGAGTACACAGAGATGCCACATGAGTTTCAAGAATCAGTTGTAATAATGGTATTCTTTACCAGTTTTTCTCTGTGTCATGCTCAAACCCAAGTCACTGCGCTATGAGGAAAGTGAGAACACTTGGACTGAGCTCTGATTCAGCACCGACTCTGATTTCCAGTCACGTGACTAAATTCACTTGAGTGGGCTTTCCAGTCCCTAGCCAAGTTGTCTCAGCCAATGATACACAGAGCAGAGGTGGACCATTCATGTGAATCCTATCCAAATTATACCCACAAGAAAAAAAGAGTTTTTTTCTCTTTTTTAGGTTTCAGGCCTAACTTTTGGGCCATTGTGTTACTCTGTAACAGAAAACAGAAAGAACCTTGAGTGGCAAAGGCATGGTTTGGAGAAACCAGGAGGATTCTTCTCACTCACTCCTCAACAGGCATGGTTTGGAGAAACCAGGAGGATTCTTCTCACTCACTCCCCAACAGACACTGAAGGCCAGCTCTGCGTCAGGCACTTTGTTGGATTCTCTAGTAACTCAACTTCATATGTGAATTTTGAGAAGGCCATTACCATCATATCTTCACTCTTTTTTAATTTAATTTTTCTTCACAATTTTTCATCGAAAATAGATTTTCTTTCACAAAATATACTCTTTCTATGGTTTCCCCTCCCCCTGCTTCTCCCAGTTCCTGCCCACCTCTCCTCCCCTCCAGCTCCACACCTTTTCTGTCTCTTGTTATAAAACAAACAGGCATCTAAGGAATAATAATAATAAAATAAAACAGAAACAAACAAATCAGAATAGAATGAAATAACCAAACAAGAAAAAGAACCAAGGAAACAAGTATAGATGCGGAGTCACACACAGTCACAACTCTTGAAAATACAAAGCCTGAAGCCATACTTAGTTCCCTCTTAAATGTTCCATAGGGAATTGGCCCTTTGTTTCTTTCATTCTCCTAAAATAAGGCTTTGGTTTTTTTTCTTCTTCTGCAGTTTTTGGCCTAGATCCAAGAGGTTATACACTGCAGGGGTAGTGTAGCTTCCACTACCACCGGTAAATAAACAGGCTGGCCTTAAAGACTGCTCCAGAATTGCTGTGACTTGGGCACTGACCCATTAGCCAGGAGCCGAATTTAACCAGTGCACGCAATCATCTGCACAGTTGGATGCTTGCTTAATTAGGAGTCTGCTTTTATGTTTTTCTCTCTCCATTAAAATATATGAATAAATGTGAAGCGTGGGTTCTGTTCAAGCACTGATACTGGCACCAAGGAAAAGAATAAGCAGACTGAATTTCTCTAAGCAAGCTGTCAAAAGCCTATCCCAATGGTCATGTCCTCTGCATATCCCTTTCATCAGATATCCACTTGGCTCACTGGATCTCCACCTCCACTTTTCTGTTCCTATATTACCCTGTCAGAAAATTGTTCTCTGTTCATCCTAAACAAAGTATTAATAACATCTTCTTATTCTTCCTATCCTTAAAAGAATTTCCCTTTATTTTGTGTGTATGTGTGTTTTGCCGGAATGCATGTCTGTGCATATCATGTGCATGCCTGCTGCCTGTGGAGGCCAGAAGAGGGCATCAGATCCCCTGGGACTGGAGGTACAGATACCTCTAAGCTGCAGTGTGGGTGTTAGGAATCAAACCTGCACCCACGGGAAGAGAACCAGTGCTCTTAACTAGTAAGCCATCTCTCCAGTGTCTCCTGTTTTAAGTGTATTTTTCATACCATACATCAATCATATATAATCATGATTGTAAAGTAATTTATTATTTCCTTTTTTAAGAAGGGAGATCATGAAATCATATCTGTAACTCTGGGAAATACCTGACATCTACAAGAAGTGCTCAGGAATTCAGAATATGTCCTGAATTAAATTGGTCAGATGTAGACGTAGTGAGGGATGGCAGAGAAAGATAACTGAGGTTTGAGCAAAGATGTCAGAGGATTAGTGATGTGTGAACAGAAGAGGTCATGGGGCAGATGCTATAGTGGTTCATTTATTTTGAGACATGGCCTCTTTATGTATTTCTGGCTAGCCTGGAAATCATTATATAGACCAGGATGGCCTAAAATTCACAGAGATCCACCTGCTTCTACCTCCCTAATGCTTGGGTCACAGGTGTGGCCATCATGCTTGTCTAGTACCATATTTAGAATTTTGTCTCTTTGGAGGCACACATTTTGTCATCTTTAGGAACATCTCATTGATTAAAAGGAAAAAATTGCAAGCAGTTATACGTTCCAAAACGTTTTCGATGAGCTGAACTCTGCTGGATGCTTGGCTTGCTACCCCTTAACCCCCCAATGTCTTCTGGGACATCTTTACAACAGGAAATGCTACTCCAAGTGTCTTAGGATGATCAGTCTCCCTGGTGAGTTATTAATCAAAGAAAAGTGTTAATGACTCATGTTAGCCTTTTATCCTTGGCAAAGATGTTTCCTAGAAGTAATATCCAGACATGATGAGGTGTGGAATCTCAGTTGCCTAGGACAGTGAAGGTTAATGTTAGTCTCTGTTCCCACACAGGTGCATGGGGTCAGAGGACATAATGGAAAAGGCTGGGAATCCTAGACACAAACAGGACCTCAGGGTCAAGGAGAACTTCCCAAAAATAACAATTGTTGAACAGCCAGAGCCTCTGTTGGTGTGAGCCAGCAGACATCAATAGCACAAACAGCTCTCTAGTGGAAACAGCGGCGAATGTTTGGCCGTTGTCTTCTGGCTGTATAAACTATGGGACAAACTTGAATAACATAAAGCTAATAGAGAGGTTGTTGTGGCTGTAATATGACTACATTTCACATGCTAATTCTTGGAATCTAGAAATGCTGAATTCTAGGTGGCTTTGTTATATAAGAAACATCATAAAGAAGCCATAATCTGAGTTCTCATGATTTTCCCAAAATTGGCAATCTGAAGAAATGGAAAGTCTCCAGGAGTATCTGCTGGGGAAGAATGAAGTGGGAAGACTGTGGACTGTGGTGAGACGCCATCCAGCACCAGCCCAGTCCTCCAACAGAGCTTCTCAAGGCTTTTTGCACATCACCTGGTAGAGCTCTAAAAATAGTTTTCCAGAGACCAATTAAATCAGAATCTTGGGACTGGAAACTGATATTTATGTTTTATAAAGTTTTCTCTGTGTATTGATTTCATAGGACTACTGTAATAAGGTACTGCAGAGTAAGTGGCTTAAACCACAGATGTATTGTTCTGGAAGTTAAAAGTCCGAGATCAGGAGGGTTGGTTCCTTCTGAGAGTTGTGACATCCAGAGGACTTTGACATTCTTTTGGGAGACATGATTTGCCCCTATAGCCTCAAGTAATTCTATTACAAAACAATGAGAACCCTAGTCCAAATATGATTTGGACTAGTTTCCACCCAGCCAATCTAGAAAGGAAGGAAGGAAGGAGAAAGGAAGGAGAAACAAGGAACAGAAAAAGAGAAGGAAATTATGAAGATTATAGATAGAACCTATGCTTGCTCGTATTGAAGGTGTGCAAACACCCCCTCCCCCCTTCCTAGAGCCTTTCATAGCTCCTCATCCTCAAGGGATAATCCCTGATGATAAGACATATTCAACCTCCTCCACTTACTCTGATCGTACAAACATGAACTTTCCCACAAGTTCCAGCTGGAGCTTTCACTGATAAACAGTAGGATAAACCAGGAAATAAAAAAAAATAGCACTGTGCTTAGAGTCCTTAAGAATAGATCTTGTCCACAGAGTTTTTAGATCTTGGCCACAGAATTTTTGTTTTGTTTTGTTTTTAAAGTACTCAAAGCTTCTATTTATCATGTTGTACTTGGGACTGGACTTTTTTTCTTCTGAAAATAATTAGCTGTGTGTGTGCGTGCATGTGTGTGTGTGTGTGTGTGTGTGTGTGTGTGTGTGTTCATGTGTTCATGTGTATGTGTGTTTTTAGACACTGATCAAAAGGAAGCACAGGGTTGTGACCCTAAAAATCAGGGCAACTCAGGACACAAGCTCTGTGATTACTTAGCTTTCTACCTAAAGACATTTTCTGACTACATGCAGCATGAGAAATCTGAGCAACACACCCAATGAGGGAGTAAAAGATAATCAGCCTCCGGGCGTTGGTGGCACACGCCTTTAATCCCAGCACTCGGGAGGCAGAGGCAGGCGGATCTCTGTGAGTTCGAGGCCAGCCTGGTCTACAAAGCGAGTTTCAGGAAAGGCGCAAAGCTACACAGAGAAACCCTGTCTCGAAAAAACAAAAAACAAAAAACAAAACAAAACAAAAAGATAATCAGAGCTCAGGAAAGCTGAAACAGCGAGAATTCTCAGAGTAAAGAAAGTATCAGAGAGTAGAAAAGGGCAGAGGAATGTGCACAAGGTCTCTGGTGAGCGGCTCTGGCTGAATACTAAGCCTGTGTGCAGGGCGGAGCTCTACCACAACTGGCAAGCAGCTGCTAACTCAACACAGGGTGGGAGGCTCCAGTCATGCCCAGGCAGAAGAGAAGAGTCTTCACTACCGCTCAGGAGTTCAGCTAAGCCCCTACAGGTATCCTACCTCAGACATACTGCTACACTGCCCTCAGTGTGAGAGACAGTCTGTGTCTAAGCCTAACAAAGCTTCAAAACAGGCTTTGAAAAAGACCAATTTTGTCCAAAAGTGACATAAATGCCAGCCAAAACAAAGCCAAACACTTAAAGGAACTAAACTATACTGAATCTGTTACTCAGCTCACATATCTGCAGCTAGTAAGAAATTAGTAAATACATGAAGTGTGATATTGTGGCATATCACCACTTGAAAAATGGTGAATAAACGCATCCTCAGAAATTATAAAGATGAGAAAGATGTTAAGACAGGCATAGTCAAAGAGAAATCCAAATATAATGCAAAGCAGAATAAAAATAGGGATTATAACACCCAGGTAGTGCTGAAGGACTTGTATAGGCTATGTTGTAAGACCAAGTTAATCATTTTGAGGAGAGGTTGTGGGAGATGATGAGGGGGATAGATAATAGCAATTGCTGTGTTTTATATTGTGAGTCCAGTTACTAGAAAGCTCTTTGTATCTTCCGAACTCTGAGTCTTCCTTCAGATGAAACCTTTAACTAGAGGAATCTGTCAGAGGGATAGTCATCTTCAGAGCTGACAGGCACCTGCACAAATTCTCTCAGGGCTTGCTTTGTGTGTGTGTGTGTGTGTGTGTGTGTGTGTGTGTGTGTGTGTGTGTATGTGTGTGTGTGTGTATTTGTGTATATATATGTATTTTCTACATAACAATGTTGGTCTAGCATAAAAGATGAGTTGCATTTTACTTGTTAAAATGTATACATTTCTATATTTTGCCATAGTAATATAATAATGTTTTAAGTGCAGTTAGAGTAGCTGGGATACAAGCAACTAAAACCTTCTACATTTTTACAGACACTTATGACTTGCATCTCCAGAACATGCTCTTCTGGATAATAATAAAAATCAAGAGTCTTCTAAAAAGACTTTCTATGACAGGAACTGCTGTGGAGAGCTGCTGAAGCCTGTGTCTGTGTACAGAGGTGGGAAAGCTGAATGCCCAAGAACATACTTTCCACAGAATATAGGAAGCAGGTTGACAACTTCAGCAGTGATATTCTCTGATTGCTCTTAATAATATATTGTATATGCAAACTTGTGACTCAAAGTGTGATTCAGAATCTGTCAAATAATGAATTTAATTAAGGCAACCCTAATACCAGAACTGTACATAAATATATGTATGTGGTAAAACAAACACATAGACGTTATATTTAACTCAAAAAGCACTTCTCTATGTGAATAGGTAATTCTCCTGAAGGATGTGGATTTTACTGGATCAGGATTTCTACTTTGCAGTTGATTATAATTGTGTAATTGATAAACATCAAGACTGAGAATGGTTAATTTGAAGAAAATTAATGCTGCATCTCTTGACCGTTTGAAGTTGAAGACCCTGTGGCTCCTTTATGAAGTGATTGGTAGTCTTTCAGAGGTTATATACAACTAAAAGAAGTCCACTCATTTCCCTGCCAGAGTGTGTGAAAGATCTCATGATATTTCACAGATTGCAAGAGAGAAAATGCCGAATTGGAGAACATTCAATGAGAGCCACTGAGTTTATTCCCAGAGGAAACCCACGCTGTAGAGAATATTTATATACAAACACTGAGAAGCTAGCTTCTGTTCCCAAATAATATCATGCAAGACACCGAAGTCCACTGGAGTCCAAGTTCTTAAGTGATGTGACCATTTTTATGAATTGAATTTTGTTTTGAATTGGAAGATCTTAGGGAAAGTAAAGAACAAACTGAGCTTTGTATTGATTCTTTCCTTGGGGAAAGTGAGCCCCAGTAATATCTCATTTGATGAAAATAAGAGAAGTAGTTATTCAAAGACAGATTCCAGAGTTCAGAACAGATATCAGGAAGTGGGATTAAATCAGGAAATCACAAATATGTGGAAAAGATGGAGAGAAAGGGGGCTAAAGGACAGAGTGTGAGAGGAGTTTCGGCAGCGTCATGGAAACTATCCAAAGATGTCCCAGGAAAAAGTGTGAGTATCTAAGACATGCACACATGTCTGCTGTCAGTTCTCATCAACAGATCTGGTGTGCTTCCCATGTCTGAGTTACAGTGCTAGCTAGTCGGGATTGGGTCTAACACTGTATTAGCTCTCTTCTCTTTTTTTATTTTATAATTTAATTTAATTTTACATATCAGCCACGAATTCCCTTGTTCTCCCCCCCCCCGCCCCCCCCCTCCGCCCTCCCCCCCAGCCCACCCCCTATTCCCATCTCCTCCAGGGCAAAGACTCCTCCGAAGATTGAGTTCAACCTGGCAGATTCAGTCCAGGCAGGTCCAGTCCCCTCCTCTCAGGCTGAGCCAAGTGTCCCTGTATAAGCCCCAGGTTTCAAACAGCCAACTCATGCACTGAGTACAGGACCTGGTCCCACTGCCTGGATGCCTCCCAAACAGATCAAGCCAATCAACTGACTCACTTACCCAAAGGGCCTGATCCAGTTGGGGGCTCCTCAGCCATTGATTCATAGTTCATGTGTTTCCATTCGTTTGGCTCTTTGTCCCTGTGCTTCATCCAACCTTGGTCTCAACAACTCTCGCCCATACAAACTCTCCTCTTTCTCGCCAATTGAACTCCTGGAGCTCCACCTGGGGCCCAGCAGTGGATCCCTGCATCCGGTTCCCTCAGTCATTGGATGGGGTTTCTAGCACGACAATTAGGGTGTTTGGCCATCCTATCACCAAAGTAGGTCACCATGACCAAGGCAGTTCATAGAAGGAAGAATTGATTTGGGCTGATGGTTCCAGGGCGAGAAGAGTCCATCATTACAGGGAGGCTAGGCAGCCAGTAAGAGGCCTGTCAGTGGGAGCAGGAAGCGTAGAGATCACATCTCAACTATGAGCATGAAGTAGAGAAAATGAACTGAAAGTGGAGTGAGATTATAAGCACTCAAAGGCCACTCCCAGTGACTTACTTCCTCCAGAGAGGCTCCGCCTCCCAAATGTTCCCCAGTCCCCCCAACAGTACCACTAGCTGGCAGGAGGTGGTCAGTATCTGAGCCTAAGGGGGCCCTTCTATTCAAACCACCACAGACATATCTACTGGTAAAGAAGACGTCTGTGAACGAGCAAAGATTGTGTGTTTTCTAATTATAAAGGCTCCAAAGTAGAGTTGGGCTAGCTTGGTAGCGGTATAGATACCTCTTTTCACCTTAAAGCCTGATGTGTGGTGTGCTGAAATCAATAATTTCATACTATATCTTTTCTTATTTACAAATACCTATTTTATTTTGTGTATGTGTATGTGCCTGAGTGTGTGTATGTGTTCCACATGTGTGAGGAGTCCATGGCCATCAGAAGAGGCTTCAGATCCCCTGGAACAGAAGTTACAGATGGCATGACTCACCATACAGGTGCTGGGAACTGAACCCAGTTCCTCTGCAAGAGTAGTCAGTGCTACTAACCACTGCACAATTGCAACTGGTATTCCAGATGTGTTTTATTTGTGAACCTGGGGCTGTTTTTTATTAAGTTTGACCAGTCATAAAAATCTCACATGTGAAGGTGAAAACAATTCTATCTTAAATGCAGTGCTTCATGGGAATGCTATGTGAGAATGTTTGCATCTCTGCTTCTTAGCCTTCCTCACACTGTACTCTCTGCTCTGCACCTTTGTGAACTGACTTGCCAGCTTTGGTGTGAGTCGATAATTATAGTCCAGGGACTAGCTGATATGCTCCACTGGTTCTCATTTCAGGTCTTGTTAAAGGAAGAGTCCTCTGAACTCTCCCAAAGACACAATAAAAAAAGAAGCTTAGAATCCACCATGACGGTCCAATCTCTCCAAGATTTTGGATATTTCTTTCACAGTACAATAAGGAAGTACATTTGGCTTCACAACCCTTCAGTTGATTCTCATATTTCTTTCTTTTCCATTTGAACTTTTTTATTTCATAAAGTTGTAGTTTGAAATTAGTTTACTAAATAGTGAGTTTTCACAAGGCTTTTCAAACACCCTTGATGTTGATTAACCCATCCACTGCCAGTTCCTCTCCCGCTTCCATCTTAATCCTTCAACCATTGATTATCCTTCCTGTTCTTTCACTTCAAATGTATGACATCTCTCCAATTACTGTTTTATTTAAACTGAGTTGCATAGCCATGTGGTTGTGGCTCAGCCTTTAATCCCAGAGCTAGGGAGGTAGAGGCAGATGGATCTCTGAGTTTGAAGCCAGCCTGGTCTATAGAGCAAGTTCCAAGACAGCCAGAGCTACACAAAGAAATCTTATCTTGAAAAACCAACCAACCAAACAAACAAATATAGCAGGCTTTCTTGGACCACCAGCACCCAAATGATGACACAGAGACTTATTATTAATCATGAATGTTTGGCCTTAGTTTAGTCTTGTCCCACTATCTCTTATAACTTATTTTAGCCTGTTTCCCTTCATCTACATTTTTTGCCTTGGGGTTTTTTTGCCTTTCTTTCATTCTGTATGTCCTACTTTCCTGCTTCCTCTATGTCTGTATGTCTGTCTGTCTGTCCTCTGCCTGGCTGGCCCCGGGTATCTCCCTCTCTTTCTCCCTTGTTCTCTCTCATGCATAAATTCCTCCTCCTACTTACTGTCTTTGCCTGCCAGCCCCACCTATGTCTCTGCTGCTTAGCTATTGGCATTTCAGATTTTTATTAACCCAATCAGGTGCTTTAGGCAGGCAAAATGAAACAAATGCAACACACCTTTATATAGTTAAACAGATACAGTATAAACAAATACAACACATCTTTACATAACTAAACAAATATTCTATCCCACAATAAACAAACAAACAAACTGAGTTGTATAATAGTAGGCTTCCATATGGTTTTAAACATAATCTTGCTTTAAATTGGTCATCTCCTCCATTATCTGGTTTTCACTATCCCAAACTCCTACCTATTTAAAACTTCCCACTTTAGTATTCCACCATTCTAGTTTAACTTTATAATTTTCATCCCTCATCCCTTAACATGCTCTGCCAAAGGCTCCTTTTTTAGTTTCCTGCCTTCCGTTTGTGCTACAGTTTAAACACACACAAAAAATTTGGTGCTGGATCCATATATAATAGATAACATATCACATACAGCAGTAGTTCTCAACCTTCCTAATGCTGTGACCCTTTAATACAGTTCCTCATGTTGTGGTGACCCCCAACCATAAAATTATTTTTGGTGCTACTTCATAACTACAATTTTGCTACTGTTATGAATCTTAATGTAAATATCTATTTTCTGATGGTCTTAGGCAACCCCTGTGAAAGGGTCATTTGACCCCAAAGAGGTTGTGACCCACATAATTTATTTAATAGGTTTAAGAACCTATTAAATAAATAAATTAATTAATTAAGAACATATTAAAAACTGTATTAGACATACAGTTTTTGTCTTTCTGGGTCCAAATTACCTCACTCAATATATATTTTTTCCAGTTCCATCTATTGCCCTGAAATTTTCATGATTTCACTTTTCTTTACAGTTAAGTAACATAAAAGCATAAATTTCAAAGCTGCTATACCAGGGAAGACACTTCTGAATAGAGCAATTATCTGTGAATTAAACTTCTCACACGGTTTAGAACATTGACATTTTCAAGAAACATATCTCAATGTAAGTGATTTGGAAATGACTTTGGATTATAGCAGTACTGTAGTTAATGAAGTTGCTAAAAGCTATTTCTTGTGAGGCAAATATCCAAGGTTGATTTTTCATCCAGATCCTTATCTATTTCAAAAGGTTCCTAATTAATTAGAAGTGTTTTACATACAAATGAGAGTTATTCTCCTTAACATGTGAATATTCATATACACTTTAAGGAATTCATGATAGACTATTTTCAAATATAATCAGATTTTAAGAAACTACAGTATGATAAATTCTGCTTAAATTGTACCTATGTAGCAGCTATGAAAAAATTATACATTTTAATGATATTTATATATTCATATTTATTTTAAAAATCATATAATCCTCAAATCTATGCCATGGTGGAATAATAGATTATTTTATCTTCTATTATTGTGAGAAGCTCAATTACAAGCAAGAGTGAAGCTTGCAGACGAGTTACAGCTTGATTTCTCCACGGCCTGTGACTGAAGTACTTCATGTCTTCAGCAATAACTCACCTATAGAAAGGCGGTGTATTATCATGTTAAACAGAGAACCAGAAGATTGGTTCTCAATCCATCAGCAAATGAATTTCAGTCATTTATTTATTCAGTATCAATTATAGTAAAACTCCCTGGAGGCTAGGAGGAACGTTTGTACCATCTCAGTGTGTGTATTATTTGTTGTAATTTGTATTAGTTCTTTTAGAATTTTATGCAATGTAATTTGGTCATCATCATCTCCTCAAACAGCTCCTCCAAAATTCATCTTCCATTCCCTATCCACCCAAATTTGTGCCTCATTTTCTATCAGTTTTTACACCCATTAGGTCAATATACTCTTGGATGTGTGGCCTGCCACTGGAGCGCATTGATCCTACCAGGGTATATACCCTTAAAAGCCCAACTCTTCCTCCTCTAGAAATTATCAATTGCCAATAGCTCCTATGAGTGGGACTTCATGCTCACTTCCCTTCTCCATGGTTTAACTTTGCTTTGCTTGAGCTTGTGAAATACATGCTCATGCAGTCACAACAGCTGTGAGTTCCCATGAGCCCCGCTGTTTCCAGAAAGCACTATATTCCTAACTTTCAATCTTTCAAATTATTCCTCAGAGATCTTTGAGCCTTGGGACGAGGGAGTATGATTTATATGTCCCTCTTAGGGCTGCACACTACCAAGTCTTTTATTCTCTGTACCTTGGCCAGTTTGGGAGTGTTGTGTTAATTGTCATATTCTGATAAAAGAAGGGTGAGAGGTGCGCTAATACATGGTTACAACAATAAGTCTTTAGAAATCAGTTTAACACTGTGGCCATTTAGCAGAGTAATAGTAGTAGGTTCTCCATTGGTGTCTATGACCTGTCTAGTCATAGACCTGGCATAGATAATCATGTCATATATGGTTTCATCTTGTGGAGAAGGTTTTAAATCTAATTAGAATATGGTTGGATACTCTAATGACATTCATGCCACTATTACCCCAGTGGTCAGGTCTTACATTTCTATGATTTAATTTTAGCTGCCTTTGCTTATAATTGAATAAGATTAATGTTATCATTTCTCTTCAAGTAGCATGTATAGTACTTTCAAACACCATGAAAGCATTAGGCAGTATGGTCCCATAGACCCCCAAACATTACAAGATATTGTCAATACCTTTGGATACCTTCCAGAACTTGACCATAACACCCTATTGCTGCTTCTCATATTTCAACCAATTTGTAGATTTCCTAAAATGAAAGGGAAGCTGGGCCCCCTTGAGGAACGACCTTGCTGTAGTGCCAAAATGGCTTGTGGCCCAAAACCCAGAAAAGGAACTTAGGGAGTCAGATGATTTGGGATTTTGGTCAGATATGTTTTATAATGAATTCCTGAATCCAGTCTGTGGTTATTGCCTTAGTTCAGATAATTGGAATAGCTGTCCCAGAGTGGTAGGCTCTGCAACTGAGCTGGGAAGGCTCTTATGGTAGGAAAGTCCAAATGGAAGCTGCCAGATGTACTTGCATTTGCCAAAATTCTAAATTAAAATCAGTAATGAATCTCCTAATGTATTTCAGAGATTAGACTTGAAAAATTCAGAAGAGTAACTCTTACATCATCTCACACAACTGATGTATTTGGCCTTTACAGAAAACAAATGGCCTTAAAGAATGGTAAGGGCCTGTGTGGCCTGAGTGCTTGAGTACCCTCTGACATACCACCCAAAAACATGTGTGGAAATTCTTCCTCAAAGGTGGTGGTGTCAGGACATGGGGCCTTTGGGAGATGAAATGAAGTCACACAGGTGGCTCACTCAGCAGTGGAGTTGGTGCTCTACAAGGGTCAGACCCTGGGAGCACCATAGCTTTGTCCCCCCTCAAGACTCCAGCAGGAAGCATGACATCTCCACTCAGGAAGAGGAATCACTGAACCCACGTTGTGTTGGCATTCTGATTCCAGACCCAGGAGAAAGAAATGTGTGCAGCTTATAGGACTCACTGTCTATTACTTGCTCGTATATAGTCAGGTGGTCTTCCCAGTGTGCTCTTATTTGTAAAGCAAATAAAAGCTTAATGTCCCCTCCCCCCATGCATGCTAATAAATACTACTGGAACCAGTTTATAAATACTACTGTAACCTCAAAGTTACACTGCCCTTCATCCCTTTGCCACAACACAGCCCACAGGAAATGTTATGGCCTTTGATATTCCAGAGGACATGATGCCATCCCATCGCGTTGATAATACGGCGATTTTTGGACCTAGTGAGTGGAAAGCCAAAAGTACCCTAGATATGGTGGTAAAAATGTATATACTACACAGAGAGAATAATGCTACACAAATTTAAGGGCTCACCATGTTGGTGGAATTTCTAAGATTTCAGTAGTCTGGAGCATATTGAGTTATTCTTTCCATGGGAAAGACCAATTACTGCACCCAGTTTCTCTACTACTAAGAAAGACACAATGCTTATGGAATCTTTCAGATTTGGAAGGTAGCATGTAATTTATTTGGGCATGATGTCACAACCAATTTACCATTTCCCTGAAAGGCAGCCTGTTTTGATTAGGAATAGGAACAAAGGGCCAGATTCGTATGAAATGTTCCGCCACCTTGGCTGTATGACCTAACAGATCCAATGATAGTTAATGTATCAGTGGCAAATAGAGATGCTATATAGAACTTCTTGTGGTCCCCAGTTGTGGGATGACTCATCCCTAGCAGGCTTGAGGCCCAGCCAAGCAAAAAAAAGATACTTTGTGAGAGCCAGCCTGGGTCTGCCTAAGGGCCTTAGCAACAGCACCTGAAACATGATCTGGAGATGACCTGGACCAATGAGAGACAGCCATGTCACACTAGCTGATGCATATTCATCAGACCTCCCCCCAGGGAAGGGTGGAGGGTATATAAGGCTTGCCTCTAACTGAATAAACTGAGCTTGTTGTTTGGACATTCTCCCAGAGTCTGTGTGCTGTTGACTCTGTGCTTACTTGGCCCCCACCCCCAAAGGGAACAACAGCAAGGACCCTGCTATACCCAGTAGTTGAATCAACATCTGTAGCTTAGATACTATAGCAAAGCCATCCCATCTTCTGTAGATAACTAATCTTATGAGAGGAATTTACTAGAAAGGGAAATAAACCCTTGGCTACCATGTTTGCATGTGACTGAGGTGACATCTTGAGTTGTGTCTGCCACCACGCCAGCAGTGTGTGAAGATAATTGTTGACACAACTGTTAGGTTAAACCCTTGTCAAACTCATATTTAAGTATATGTATCTTACTGGCCTATTTTAGTGAACTCTAAATGATACATGACAATATCTATATGCACAAGACACATGAACTTGGAAACTGGAAGGTTCAGCTAGATTCAAGTTTGGATTCTACCAAAAACAGACAGTGAAGTCATTTATGTAGTATAGTTTTAGGATGTCTAGGAGTTCTACCACTTGCCTAAATCCTGCACCGTTGGATGTAGAAGGATTTCCCTAATGAGCTCTGAACATGCTCACCAATACACATGCTAAGTCACTGGAAGTGGTAATCAGGGTACCTAAGACAGTTGTAAATATAGATCAGTTTTCTCTATTGGGATGGTAGCTACTACTATAATATATTTGAGTCAACAGAATGATCTAATTCAAATACAGCTACTAATCTGATTGGTGCTTTTTCACTGTTGTACTATATAGATTCTCTATCTATCTATCTATCTATCTATCTATCTATCTATCTACCTATCTATCTATCATCTAATACTTTACCATTTGTCTATCTATCAGCCAAATATCTAGGGTATGGACCTGTAAAAGCTTTTTGTAGAGAAACATCCTTTTGTAATCAGCTTTGTACTAAACGAGACATCTCCTTTATCTATTCTGAGGCCTGGTGAACATCACAGAACAGGGAAAGAAAGATGGAAAAAGCTGCAGGACTGGGAGGAGGTTGAATGTCTGGAGGCCACAAGCACTTGCATGAGACTTGCTTGCGTCCCAAGAGAAACATGGAAGTAGGAGACTAGTTGGGAAGCAAGGTCCACAGTTGGGAAAGGTAAAGAGTGTGATGGGGGAGGGCACGAACACAGTGTGCTGGACACCAGCAAGAAACTGTCAGAAGAGAAGAGAAAAAGCAAATTGTTACAACCTAAGCAGGAAATGGGCTCCTACAGTATAGTCAGTGTAGCAGGGGACTGGTTCTTAATAGAATACGGAGGCCTTTCTTCCTTGGCTGGATTTCCTCTGGTAACACTGAGAAGCGTTGCTTTCCTGAGCATGTACAGTTACGAGGGAGGGGAGAAGGAGAATCAATGCTTGGAGCTGTTACTCCTGCACAGGCCAGGACCTACCTATTTTTCATCCCAACTCCACCCTTTTCCTATGATAGACTTCGGCTTGTTATCTTTTTAACCTTGGCGTGTTTTAAATTTTCTTGTCTTTGTTTCCAAACTTGTGAAATGGAGAGACTAGTAATTGTTCTTCAGGGTTGTTGTAAAGACTAGGCACTACAAGAATTAAATACGTATTTGCTCGGAAATCATTATAATTATTGTTCCCAAATGTGGCCCTGAGCTTGTTATGAGCCAGCCACGGTCTGTTTGTGCAATGGGAGAGCACCACAGGTCTCATCCTTTTTGAACCCTCTTTTAGCCTGACTTGTGCTGTGTGGAGACCAGGAGGCTCTTCCAGCTTGAGTACTGTGGATATTTTATAGATTTTTCCCTCAGGAGGTCAGCATGAATCTCTCCACTGCTCATATGGAAGGGAATGGTCTCTGTCCATTGCTGATTTTTATCACTTTTGTTTCTCTTAGGAATCTTTATTAAGTACAGAGGTTTACATAGTGTTAGAAACAAAGAAATCACCAACCCGGGAATCTGAGCAGAGATCACAATATGACTTTTATTATTGCTCTTGCATTTTCCACGTTTTTAAATGTTAGTTGAAAATGTTATTTTAATTAAATTTTATTTTTGGGAATGTTAAATAAGACCAGCCCCAGCTGTTTTTAGCATTGGCACTGATTCTATTTCAACCTGAGCATAAGAATGCAGGATGTAGCTTGAAGCCTGCACTCCATGAGGGCAGTCACTCCATTTTCCATATTCCTGCAGCTCTGATATTTCAAGACTGGTTTGTGTTCAGTAAGTGCTCTGTTAATATGCTTCAAAGAGGAGGGGATGGAGAATGGTACTGTTCGTGTGATTTTAAAGAAATTACAAAATAGAGTATGGTGAGAGGCATATTTGCCAGAGCACATGCCTGGAAGCCAGAGGACACCATGTAAAGTCAGTTCTCTCCATCCACCTTTCACAAGTTTTGAAAATCAAACTCTGATCTCCAGACTTGCATGGCAAGTGCCTTTGCCCACTGAACCATCTTGCTGACCCTTAATTGTGGTTGTCATGATTATGATGAAAACTTAAGTGAGATATTTATTATGAGATAAAATGTGTGTTGCATAGACATAGACACAAATGTTTATTTCTACATCTACACAATGATATATATGTTTATATATGCATGTATATATATATTACTTATGCATGCATATATGTATAGGCATACACAAATGTATTACTCATTTCCTCCAACTATTATTTTGATGAATATTCATTGAAGATTTACTTATTTCCAGAAATTGGACTATATATTTTGTATAGAGTTTTCTGTTGGAGTTTGAGAAAAACCCTTTGAAGACAGTTACTAGTATTGTCCTCATTGGTCAGCTGAAGAAATGGGCATGGAGAGATGAGAATCTTACCACCAAACACGAGGTGGGTAAGAACACAGGTGAGTTTTGAACCTTGCCAGTTTGGCTCTAGGTCATACCTAGTTAGTCAGGGGAAGCAATAATAGCACAGAAGAACTAGTGTCATTTCTGCATTTGGTCAAAAATTCTTAGACCTTCATTGAGAGCTTCCTAGATTAAGGAACCTCCCATGACTAGGAACCACCTCACCTACTGCAATACTTCTGTTTGTTTGGTGGTGGCTGTGAAGAATATTATTGTGATCATCCCCAAAGGGATGTTTTCTACTTATAAGATTGATAGGAACCTGTGGCATATGGAGCCCTTAGAAAGATAGCAAGAGGTTTTCTCTGAATTAAGACATGAAAGCCAGACCACATTTCTATTATGAAAATAATAGTCCAGGAGAGAAGACAGACAATATTACTGTTAATTAACAATTCTGCTGGAAGATCGAAGGGAAATAGACTTCTTCACATCATTTATTTTTCCTTTAGCATTTATTGAACAATTGCTCTGTGGCAGACTTTGAAAATGCATAAATGAGCAGTTGCCGCACAAGTCTCCTGGAGAACGTCATAGTTCCGGGAATCAACAGACACAAAACCCACCCACAATACAGTTCAGTCAAATGGCGGCATATGCAGCCTGTTGTGTACGATAGAAGGAAGTGACTCATCAGCCTGGGAATTTCAGTTATTTAAAGAGGTTTTACAGAATGAGTAGGAGTTAGTCAGGGAAAGAAACAGAAGTGCATTGGAAGCCGCATTCTTCTCTGCACACCATCAGTCATTCTCAGACCGCCAATGAGTGCCTCCTGCGCCAGCCCTTATGCATCAAGCACTGCTACGAGACAAAGAATCCTTCACCATCTTCAGTGTCTCGAAGCTGCACAATCATTTAATGACGACTTAAGGTGTGTAGTTTCATGTCTGTTTGGGGACAGGGAGCCCAGTTTTCTCAGTTCCCCACAATCCTTACCTGTTTTAGTTCTTTGATCCACACACTCATGGCTCCCAAACAGGACTCCACACCAAGGATGTCTTTTTCTTTCTTATCTAGGAGCTTTCCTCGCTCTCTGGCTGTTTCCCTTTTTTGCTCCTTGCCTGAAGTATGCACTGACTTCACCCTTAATTCTCCAGAACAAAAGAACCACAAGCAACCTGTGCTCTTTAAGAAAATATGACTGATCAGCACGGGAGTTTTGACCTGCTCCGTTTCCGACCTGGGCCGGTTCACCCCTCCTTAGGCAACCTGGTGGTCCCCGCTCCCGGGAGGTCACCATATTGATGTCGAACTTAGTGCTGGGGCGGGGAGGGCAGGGGAAGCAGGAGGAGGGAGGACAGGGGAATCCATGGCTGATATGTAAAATTAAATCAAATTATAAAATAAAAAAAAGAAAAGAAAACATGACTGAAAGCTTGCAGATAGCAACTGTGTTTGCGACACCTGAAAAATATCAACAACAACAATGTAATATGACACAAACGCCAGATACTTACTTGGATGAGAGGTGGTGGTCTAGGGGCGCTACTGAGTCTGTGACATGGACAGACAACTCTCAGAAAGGAAAGTGAAAGAACAGTTGGAGAGTGAGGCACTACTGACAGACTATGAAAGCTGGAGATTCGAGTCAAGGACACCAAAGTGACCGCAAGCCACTGGCAAGAGAGGAAAGTAGAGATCCTGAGGGTCCCCTATACAAATGACAGACTGATTAGGAACACAGAAATACTAACCACGGGGAGAAAGGAGCAAAATGGGCAACTTTATTAGGACAAACAGCGCCCATCAGGGGATGGGAGGGACCCCAGAGGTGGGACATTTGTAGACTCCTGGGGCCATTCCTCTTCTGACTCCCCTTCCTCCCTGGTTGGCCCTGCTCTGGGTGTCTCCACTTTGAATAGGCTCTTTCTCTTCTGTCATTTTGTAACAACTACAATATCCTGGGCAGAGAGGAAAACTCAGGAGCAAGGAGAAGCCTGCCTTTCTTCCTCCCGGCCTCTTTTCCTCTTTCTCTCTTTCATTCTTGGGTGAACCAAATAATTTATTGGGGTCACCATAAGATCATGAGTGGGGGTTTCTTTTTTCATTTCAGAAAGCATTTAGAGCACTTTTTTATTATTTCCTTTACATTTAGAGATTATAACATAATTGCATCATTTCTCCTTTCCCGTCCTCCGAACCCTCCTATAAACTCCTCTTTGCTCTCTTTCAAATTCATGGCCTTTTCCCATTAATTGTTGCTATATGCATATATGTACATATATTCTTAAATATAACCAGCTTGATCTGTATGTTACTTGGATGTGTGTTTTCCAGAATGACCATTTGGCATTGGATAAGCAGTTGCTGTGTTCTTCCCTTGGGAAGACTATTTCTCCTGCTCTCTGCATTCCTTAGTTACCTGTAGTTCTTTGTGTAGGGTTGAAGCTTTCTGCCCCCACCCACCCAGCCCCACTACCCCTGACATTTTAGTGTGTCTACCATGATTATCCTTGTCTAGCTCATGTCTAGTCAGTCATGTTGATTTATGACTGTAGCTCCTGACATTACTGACAGACACAATCTTACAGTAAACTCCTTGATCCCCTGTCTCTTACAGTCTTTCCACCCCATCTTCTCCAATGTCCCTGAGTCTTAGGTGTAAGAGTTGTTTTGTAGATGTATCTGTTGACACTGAGTCCACAACTCTGCATTTTGATTGGTTGTGTTTCTCTGTATGGTCTCTGTCTGTTGCAAAGAGAAGCTTCCTTGATTAGGAGTAAGGACTATACTTATCTGTGGGTATAAGGACAGATTTTTAGAATGTAGTTAGGAATGGTGTTGATTCAGTAAAGTGGCGGGTATAGGTTCTTCTCTGAGATTCATGACTTCACCAGCCCTGGGTAGTTGGCTCGATTTCCAGTACCATGATGATTTTCCTCTTGTTGAGTGCATCTTAAGTCTAACTAGAGAGCTGCTGATTACAGCCACTACTGCACCCTTAGAGTGGTTGTGCCACGCTGGTCATTATTGTGGTTCAGTGGTGTGACACCTGAGTAGCGTTGTTGGTTCCTTCTCTCTTTGGAAACTACATGATACCTTCTGGTGCCAGGAAAGCTAGTCTTCGAGGGAGAAAGCTTTCAGGTCAATCCCAGGTCAGAGCCTCTGGGTCCTGTGTCTGAAGTATATGGTGTCTTTAGCAATAGGGATTTACCTTTCTCCTCTGCTGGGCAACCGAGGACCATCCATTGAAGCAATAGCCTATGATGTTTGGGGAGTCTCTTGGACAACCCAGACCAACAACTCAAAAGAGGGCTTCTCACACCTGTGATGGTGTTTTTGTTAGATGGAGTTTTGGTCTTGGAGGGAGCATTGTCAGTCCAGGTGAGAAAACTGCATTTAAACCATATATGTATGTTTATACACTGATGTACATATATTATAGGGGGTTCTTTATTTTAGATAGTTAATAGTATGATCCCATGTAATTTTTCAGACAACGTTACTATTATTTTGCTTTCATTTGTCTTTCTGTATTTATCTCCTCTCTCCCCATAATTAGAGGTCCCATTTTTTCCCCATTTGCCTGATCAGATCACTTGTACCCTGCTATTCCCCTCTTTATGAAGGAGCCTTTTCTTAAAGGAGCCACTCCCTGTTTTCAAGAGCGCAAGTTCCCCTGACTCTCCTTCAATACCAGAAGCGACTGCTACCTCAAAACATAGACGAAGTTCTTCTTTAGAAGTTTCCCTCCAGTCTGTCTCTCTTTTTCAATTTTTTTAAAAAAAATTGGAGCAGGGTCTCACTAAGTTACCCAGACTAGTTTTAAACTTACTGTGTAGCCCACATGGGCCTAGAACTTGAGACAATCCTAACAGGATTTCTGGCTTGTCTACCAGGACCAGCTTACATCCCCACTTTGTGGTCTTGTGCTTTTGAATGTACCATAAACTATCTAGAGAACGAAGGAGAGCATACCTGCCCCATGGAAAGGGTGCCTATTATGAAATCCTCACCTGCCCTTTAAAACGCCATGAGCAAAATGGAGCTTATGTTCTCGTATCTTATACTTGAAAAGTATACCATTAGTTATATGATTGAGAAAACAACTTCTTGGTTAGATAATACAAAAAGCAATTCCAGAACTGTAGCTGGAAGTTTTCTTATGTGCCACCCATTCCCGCAACCGCTTGGTCCCAAGTAAACACACAGAATCTTCTTATATTAATTACAAACTGTATGACCTACGGCTCAGGCTCATTATTAACTAATTCAACTCATTTTTATTAATCTATGTTTTGCCACATGAATTTGTGGCTTTACCTGTTCCCTCACATCTTGCTTCTCCTGGTGGCAGCTCACGTCTGCTCTGACCCTGTCTTTCTCCTCTCTCTCAATCCCTCTTGGATTTCCCACCTTGCTCCATTCTGCTCTGCCATAGGCCAATGCAGCTTTATTTATTAACCAATGGGAGCAACACATATTCACAGCATACAGAAAGATACTCCATAGCCTGGAACAATGATTTATGTACTTGTGTTCATATAAGATATATTAAGCAGTAGAGAAATTCTTCTGGTAGATGGATTTTTCACTCCTAGAAGTGAATGCTGTCCTTTGCCCTAATCTGAACTTGTTCATAGAGAATAGTCACCACTTTAATTTTTACAAGTTAGCCCACTTGATGGACTCAGAGAGACCTGGAACAGAATAGAGGAAAATCAGTGGGGCAGTACAGGAAGAAAAATGCTTGAATACAGAACATGGACTTTACCTTTAAGTAAGCAATCTTCTTTTCCAAATAAATCAGAGGGTTCAGCATGACTGCAAGGCCATAAAGAGTGGGGCTTAAGGTCAGAAGTCACTGTCCCATGGCTATAGGTTGCTGTGGCCATTGTTTATGTGTTCTTCAACTTGACTGTCACATACTGGCTAGAAGTCTAGATTTTTTTCTGCCTTTTTGGATAATAAATCCTCATCTGGAAGACGGAAGGTTTCAATTAAATATGGCAGGACAGTAGGTATTCCTCTACATGTCAAAGCTGACCAATTCATAGGGACTATCTGGAAAGCAGAGATGAGAAACAGAAGCCACAGCGAGATTCAGGACAGAGTTGATCTCTTGTTTAAAGCCTAGGAGTAAGACACATATAACACATATTTCTAGAACCCGATCAAAGATCTCTAAGGCCAGCTGTTAGTAAAAGTTTCTAACAAATAATATGGATAGGCACTGCCAATCAGGCAGTTAAATCAGACATCAGCCATTAAAATCATGGTACAATCATATTGGTGCTGGTAAGGTGAACTACCACCTGATTCAGTGCTAACATCCGATAGCAACACTTGACAGCTGTGTTCTGAATAGCCCCTTAAAATGTTCAAGATAAGGAGTTAGGACAGTCAAAACCATTTGCAAGAGACTGCAGTTTCTAAATTTATGGGTGCCTCTTCTTTCTACACATAAAAGTATCATTTGCCAGTGGAGATGCCAGTCTCTTAGTTTGGAAAGTGGCCCCTTAGCTGAGGTCAGCATCTGTAAGCACAGATGAAGGTGGTTCTTCTGAAAAGGACAGCCTGGAGGAACTAAGCAGAGAAGACGCTTGCACCAGTCATGGGGTGAGCTGCTGCTGCAGAGGCTCTTCAGATTCTCTGCACACATCGAAAGGGTCAATGTTATCTTTATGTAGCACCTCAAATATTTAGCAACAAAACAACTATCAAGTTTTCCCTTACTTCACAGTCTTAGTTCATTAGCAAACTGCTGTTTTACAGTGGTGAGGATGGGTTCCAGGGTCTCTGTTTTAATCACTGTCTACTGCAAACATAACCTGTTTGCAGTAGATGATGAGGCTATAAAGATAAGAACTTAGGGGGTCAGTGTAATAATGGTTCCACTTAGTAGAATAATAATATTTGGTTCTCTTTTAGACCCATGACTTAGTCAGCCAAAGGGTTTGGGCCAATTTAATGGCAACATCATGAGTTTTGTCTTGTGAATCAAAGGATCAATGGGAAATTGTTCAGGGTTGATTGTATCTCTTATTTATGTAAATATACATAAATAAGTAAAATACACGGTCCCTTCCTTAAAGAATAAATCCTAGTAGATGAAACAATTGGCTGCAACAAGTGGCATCTATTGTATGCACAGTGATAACTGTTACAATAGTTGTTAAACATGCAGTTAGTGAATACAGAACTGTTGAAAGTTGGACACGTGGTACTTTCTCATTCCTGAGTTCACAACGATTGAGTAAGAATAATGACGGTCTTGCTATCTGCTGGATAGGTTTAAAAATATTATGCAGATTACAGAACATGTTTACAAAATGTAATATAAACAAATATGGGCATTTATTATTTACAAGCAATAAGTGTCACTGCTTATTGCTCATTTGTTCGGAAACTCAGAGCCAATAAAGAGTTAACAAGCACTCCCCCTCAGGTAGATGGCAATTAATGGTGCATCTAAAAATACTAATAATTAAGAGAGTCCATTTTTCAGATAAGGAAAATATTAAGACAATCACTCACAGAAGGAAATTTATTATCTAAGTTTCCATTAAGTAATTCCCCCCCCCCCCCCCCATAGAAAATACAGTTGGGTTCAGGTTGCCTGCCTTCATGGGCTCCACTTTCCTGAGGATTTTGCTCTTTCTATCATCTCTAACATTTCTAACACAGGAATGACAGGTACAAACTGGACAGCTGTTTCTTAAAAAAAAAAAAAAAAATTGTCTAATAGCAAAAGCTACTGCCCTTGCCAGCCAAAAAGCAAAGACATATGTAGTTCTCAACTGAAAGGGCTGGTTCCTGGTTTTTCAGTTCCTTTGTAGTTTCAGACCACATTTAGATGAATTTGTTTTTGCTAAAATGCTGGATTTTCCAGTGAAATTCGTTTGGTATTAGCTGTTTGTCAGGCATGGCAGAGTCACTGCATGCTTAAAGCCCCAGCTCACTTTGAGCAACAGTGGTGTAGCTTTATTCGTTTTCCTTGAATTTGGAGGGAAATGAGACACTGTAGCCTCGTTGTTTTGAGCAATGCTGGAGCCAAAAGAGAATCTTCATTGGTCCTCATTGGTTTCCATAGTAATGTCTGATGTGTCTGAGGAGATGTGGGACTGTGGAGGGATCCCAGCCAGTGTTCCAGAGTGAGAACACAAACAGGCAAGGCTCAAGGGCCACGTACTTAAAAAAATGTGATTTTGAGATTTTTAAATTCTTTAAAAAAAGAAAAAAATGGATTGTTTTACTTATTAAGACAAGATTAGGACACCTGCAAATCTATTAACAGTGCTGTAAATACCAACTGTTGGAAGTAAGTGCCTGGTTTTCCATTTGAGGGAAGAAAAGGATGTCTAGAGAAATAAGATAAAGAGAAAACAAAGAGGAGCAGATAAAGATTTAGAAAATCTACAGAATACTATTACTGTAGACCCAAAGAGCCACTTTCACAGAGGGATGTCCCCAAACATGAGCTTTTAAAGTATGTGTGATGCAAGATTTTCGGGTAAGGTTGGTATTTTATGTATGTATTGTATGATAACAATACAATTACATTTTATACCTACCTCTTCTTAAAAATGTACTTTGAGGGCACGATTTGAACCATCCGAGAGTTCTCATTCCAACCTGAAGGTTTTAAAAAGTTTCTTTTATTTTTGAGATTATAATATGGTTACATTATTTCCTCCTTCCCTTTCCTTCCTGGAAACCCTCTCATATGCCACTCCTTGCTCTATTTCAAATTCATGGCCCTTTTCATTAATTGTTGTTACATGCATATATGTGTAAATATACACATACATATTTCAATACTAAATGGTTGTCCCTGACATTTTCAATTCATTCCTTCTTACAGAGTGCTTCCAATATGGAAGCAGGAAAATGCTGCAGGGTGGGTCCAAGTTGTTATGGAAATGTCTGGTTGTCCTTAAATTTGCCAGACACATCAATGAGAGAAAAACATGAACAAATAAAACTATGTGAAGAGTGGCACTTTAGGAATGGTGAGAGGGAAAGTTATTTTATAATAATATCTTCATTTTTTTTTTTTTTTTTTTTTTTTTTTTTTTTTTTTTTTTTTTTTTTTGAGACAGGGTTTCTCTGTGTAGCTTTGCACCTTTCCTGGAACTCACTCTGTAGCCCAGGCTGGCCTCGAACTCACAGAGATCCGCCTGCCTTTGCCTCCCGAGTGCTGGGATTAAAGGTGTGCACCACCACTGCCCGGCAATATCTTCATTTTGCAGATGAAAATATGAGGTGCCAAATGAAATGACTTATTGAAAGGCTACAAAGATTATGCTGTAGTCCACAAAAAAGTGTGGCTCCTTTTCTATGCTCACACTTTGCTATGTATAATGAAGCTGGTGCTGCTTATACTCCTATAGAATTTCTCAGGGTGTCCCACATTCTACTAAAAAGATGTGTTAAGTAACTGAACCTGGTAGGTGCCAGTAGATGACAAAGTGACACTTTTACCCTGAAACTGCATTGAAGATATCAATGGTGTCTGCATGCAGATTTGCCTCACATGGCTGTAGTGACTGGGATTTCTCACACTGGGCCAAAATTAAAGAGTGGAAAATTAATTTTTCCAAGACATTTTGAATTTTCAAGAATAAATGGAAGAAAATGCATCCACCACTGGAATAGGGCTACCAATTTCTTTTTTCCCCTCTTCTCTGGGGCCTGGAAGAATAATTTGTATCTGAGCCATTGACAAGAGCAAATGAGGAGTGGCTGTCAAAT
>CABHPR010117529.1:0-17134 GCA_902168415.1 Peromyscus melanophrys
AAACACGCTCAAGGAGCTATTCTAACACCCAACAAAACATACTTCAAAATGAACTAACGAATTAATTTGGCTAAAATAACTCTGGAGAAAACTGATTTTTTTTTTTTTTTTTGAGACATAGTCTTTCTATGTAGCCCTGGATGTCCTAGACCTCACTATATAAACCAGCTTACTCTCAAACTTAGAGATCCATTGCTCCTGTACCCTGAGTGCTGGGATTAAAGGCATACACCATCACACTCAGTTGATACCTTAAATCAAATGGATCTAACAGTCATTTACAGGATTTTCTACCTAAATGCTAAAAAATACACTTTTTTTCTCAGCAGCCCATGAAATTTTCTCTAAAATTGACCACATATTAGGACACAAAGCAAGTGTCAACAAATTTAGGAAAACTGAAAGAACATCCTATATTCTTTGATCACAAAGGAACAAGCTGGGTATCAACAGCAATAAAAACTACAGAGAGTACACGAACTTGTGGGAGCTAAACAATACATTACTGAATGAAAATTAGGTCAAGAGAGAAACCAAGAAAAAAATTTTAAATTCCTAGAACTGAGTGAAAATGAACACATAACATACCAAATCTACAGAACACAATGAAAGCAGGAAAGAGGAAAATCATACTAAGTACCTACAGCTGAGTGAGGTGAGAGAGAGGGAGAGAGAGATCGATCACATACTAATAAATCAACGGCACCTGGAGGCCTTGGAAAAACAACAACAGTCAAAGATAGTATGAAAAGCCAGGGCCAGGCAAAGTGATGCAGCACTCTGAGAGGCAGAGTCAGGTGGATCTCACAACCTGGTCTACACAGTGAGTCCTAGACCAACCAGCACTATATAATGAAACCTAACTTAAAAAAGAAACTGATGAACTCCTACATATATATGACCTACCTAACTAAATCAAGATAAAGTAGTCTTTTTATTAAGCCAGTATTGCCCTGATACCAAAACCAGACAAAGATCCAACAAAAAAGAAAAAACTACAGGTCATTTACTCTGATGAATATGGATGCAAAAATTCTCAATAAAATACTTGCAAATTGAATTCAAGAACACATCAAAAAGATTACTCATCATGATCAAGTCAGCTTCATCCTGGAGATGCAGGAATGGTTCAACATACACAAATCAGTAATTGCAATCATATGACCATCTTGGATGTAGGAAAGATCTTTGAAAAAATCCAAGATCCATTCATAAGTTCTGAAGGATCTAGGGATATGGGGGGGGGGGGGGTAAAAATTAAAAAAAGCCCATTAAAAAAAAAAAAGCCCACAGCCAACATTACACTAAATGAAGAGAAAACCAAAACATTTCCACTAAAATCAGGAACAAGACAAAGATGTTCACTCTCCATTCTTGTATAGTACAGTGCTTGAAATCTTAGCTAGAGCCATGAGACAAGTGATGGAGATAGAGGGGATACTAATAGGAAAGGAAGAAGTCAAAATATCGTTTTTTGCAAATGATATGGCTCCATATATAAAAGACACTAAAAAGCACACCATAAGACTCCCACAGCTGATAAGCACATTCAGTTTAGTAGTGGGTACAAGACTGACATACAAAATCATTAGCCTTCCTATATACCAAAAGCAAACAAGCCAAGGAAGAAAACAAAAACAAATCTCTTCACAATAGCCTCAAAAATACTGTGGAATAAATCTAAGGACATGAAAGACTTGTGTAATAAAAATTCCAAGGCACTGAAGACACTGCAGAAGACACTGCAGAAGACAGAAATACCTCCTATATTCATGAACTGATATGACTAACGTGAAAATTGGAGGAAAAAATCTTAAATTTCACATGTGAACACAAAAGACACAGGACAGCCAAAACAAACAACAAAAGAGTCACTGGAGCTATCAACGTCCCTGATTCTAAATTATACTGCAGAGCTACAACAACAAAACATTATGATACTGGCACAAAAACAGATATTCTGATCAACAAAACAGAACTGAGGATCCAGATATGAATCCACGAACCTACAGGCACCTAAATTTTGACAAAGAAGCCAAAAATACATGCTGGAGAAAAGACAATGTCTTCAACAAATGGTGGTATCCAAACTGGATAGTGTACAGAAGAATGAAATGACATCCTCATCTCTCACCCTGCACAAAGCTCAACTCCAAATGGATTAAGGACCTCAGCATAAGACCTGATAGCCTGACTGTGAGAGAGGGGAAAATAGAGAATACACACTTGAACTTATACTACTGGAAAGCAGTTTTCTGGACAGGACCCCAGTAGCTCAGGCACTAAGATCAACAACTGATAAATGGGACCTCATGAAACTGAAAAGCTTCTATACAGCAAAGGACACCAACATTCAACTGAAGAGGCAGCCTACAGAATGGAAAAAATGTTTACTAGCTATACACCTGACAGAGGGTTACTCTCTAGAATACATGAAAAAATCAAAAAAGTAACATTAAGAAAATAAATACAATTTAAAAATGGAACATGGAACTAAATAGAGATGAAATACAGACAGCTGAGAATGTTTTTTTTTTTTCTTTTAATTTCTAACATTCAGCACGGAAATGCACATTAAAAATATTCTGGGATTTTATCTTATCCCAATCAGAATGGCCAAATGAAGAAATATAAAAAATAAAAAAGTAAAAAAAGACAGCAGACACTGGCATGGCTGTAGGGAACTAGGAACACTTCCTGCTGGTGGTGGGATTGTAAACTGGTATAATCACTATGGAAATCAGTGGGGGGGGGGGGTTCCTTAAAAAGCTGGAAATAAATTTATCACATAATCAAGCTATACAACTCTTGGGCATATACCCAAAGGACTTTATATCATACTACAGAGATATTTGCTCTTCCATGTTCACTGCTGCTCAAGGCACAATAGCCAAGAGATGGAAACAGCCTAGATGTCAATCAACTGATAAATGGGCAATAAAAATGTGGTACATTTCCACAATGGAATTATTATTCAGCTCTTAAAAAATGAAATTAATAGGTAAATGGATGGAACTGGAATCAATCATCCTAGTGAGGTAACTCAGACCCAAAGAGATGTTCATTTGTGGATGTTAGGTTTGGTGTGTGTGTTTCATTTGGAATGCCCATTGAGGTTAGGAAATGAGGAAGGAGGATATCTTTCAAGTGAGAGATACAGTTATATAAAGTGGGATAAGGGAATAAAGAAACAGGAAAGATTAAATGAGTTGGGGAATGGGAAGGCCCAGTAAGAGTGAATGTGGGTAGGGTATAAGTAATACTAAAGGCTTTTTGAAAAGGCCACATGGAAGCCTACTAGGGACTCTTCCTAAAATACATACATATACATATATTTTAAAAGGAATTACCTTATAATGGCGGGTCACTACCCTAACAAGATACAAGAGGCTAGTAAATAACAACCTCAGTACTAAGAATGGGTTACCTCTTTTTCAGCTGGTGAGGCCCCATAATTCCCAAAGATAACAGGCTATTGGTTTGATTAGCCTCCACAACTTGACTTTAAGACTCTCTTTATGAAAATACCACATACTTGAGTCATACAACATGGAGAAATCAAACTGGTACTCACATGGAAACTTCATCCCTGCTGACTAGCTTTCACAGTGCTAGAGGGTGCTATGCATGCCAGTAAAGAAGAAAAGTAACATCATCTTATCCAGCTTATCCAAGAGCTACAATAAGGACTGGCCTGACAAGTAAGCCCACTGGTGCAATGGCGGCATGAATGTTGGGAATAACAGCCTTTTTTTTTTTTTTTTTTTTTTTTTGGTTTAGATCTAAGGACCACATCCTAAGATGGAACCAATACTTGGTATTGTCAATGGGGCTGAGAACCTGTGGCTTGACAGGTCACAGGCCCTATGGAAAACTAATACTGCTATTATTCTGCTAAAAGAACACAGTGTTATAGCAATTTCTAATGATTTATTGCTACACCCATAGATCAGTACATCAGTCAACCCACATTAGAGAAGCTTCTTCTTGCAGTGGATGGCAATTAACAGACCTTCAACTGGTGAGTAAGCAGACAATAAGAGACTGTGGAGTGTTTAGCACTAAATGGAAAATACCTATTACAGCCCTTCTCCTTCAGGCTCAGGGAGCATCAGTGAAGAAGGGGAAGAAAGATTGTAAGAAGTGGAGATGGTGAGGCCAGCCAGGTCTACAGAGCGAGATCCAGGAAAGGCACAAAGCTACACAGAGAAACCCTGTCTCGAAAAACCAAAAAAAAAAGTGGATGTTGGATAACTTCAAGGAAACAGTGTTTTCCAGACACAACAAAGCAGTTATCCATAAAACTCTCAGTAATTGTGACAGCATGCACAAACATGTGCAAGCGCAAACAAGACAAAAATCCCAAAATGGAGGGGGCAGGAAGCAGGCAAGAAATCCCTCCAGTAGCTGAGGAGCTATTGACATTTGGTAGGTGCTAAGAGAGTCAATATTCGGGCTGGAGAGATGGCTCAGAGGTTAACAGCACCGACTGCTCTTCCAGAGGTCCTGAGTTCAATTCCCAGCACCCACATGGTGGCTCACAACCATCTGTAATGAGATCTGGTGCCCTCTTCTGTATGCATAATAAATAAATAAATCTTAAAAAAAAAGAGAGAGAGAGAGTCAATATTCTTTAATGGAATAATCCATGCTAAGCCACACTCCAGGGCAGGCCCCGCTCCCCAGAGTAGATAGATGGACAACACAAACTGGCCTCCATGGGTTTTAATAAAAAAAGAGAAGAGGAAGAAGGATGAAGGGGAAGAAGTGGCACTGATCAAAGTCGGGTGGGTAAAGAGGTGAGGGTCTGGAAGATGGCAGTGAGGGGCTTGAATATGATCAAAATTTTGATTGTATAAAATTCTCAAAGAATTAATAAAAATATTTTTAAAAAGAAAGGAAAGATCTAACAGACATTTAGTAAAGAAGAGCGACAACAGTAAGTTTATGAAAAAGTACTCAGGAAAGCACAGTAAAGCAACAAGATGCCACTATACACCTAATAAAATGGCCCAAAACCCAGAACACAACAGACCAAAGCATGTGAAGATGAGGAATGGCTGAAATGCCATTCCCTGTGGTGGAGAGGCAAAACTATATAGTCACTCTGGAGGACAGACAGATGTTTTCTTACAAAATATATCCTTACCATAAGATCCAATAACCTTGCTTCTTGGCTTTACTCAAGTTAAAAATTTACACACAAAAAAAAAAACTGGCATAAATATTTGATCAAACGTCATGACCAAAATAACTTGGGGAAGAAAGGTTTATTTCACCTTACAGTTTATAGTCTATCATCCAGGGAAGTCAAAGAAGGAACTCAAGGCAAGAACCCGGAGGTAGGAGCTGATGAGGCAGCCATGGAGGAGTGCTGCTTACCTGCTTGCTCCTCATGGCTTGCTCTGTTTGTTTTCTTATACACCCAGGACCACTTGTCCAGGGGTAGCACTACTATGTCAATTATCAATCAAGAAAAAGCCCCGCAGGCCAGGCCAATCTTACAGAGGCATTTTCAATTGAGGTTCTCTTTTCTCAGATGATTCTAGCTTGTGCAAATTTACAAGAACCTAGCCAGCACCATATTAACAGCAGCTTTATTCATAACTGCTCAAACTTGGAAATGGGTGAGATATTTCTTAGCAGAGGTAAAGGTTAATTTTTTGTTTTTCAATTTGATTGAGTTAAGGGATGCTCAGACAGCTGGTATAGCACTATTTCTGCATGTGTCTAAGAGGGTATATTTAGAACAGATCAGCACTTAAACAGTGGACTAAAGAGGTTAAGTCTTCACACTATATGGTGGATACTTGACTCTCTTCTGGAGCTCGGGCAATTCTTCATCCCTTCTGTATCAAAACCCTAGGTTCTCAGGCTTCCTGACTCTAGATCTTACACCACCCTCCAAAGATACAAAACCAAATGTGAAACGTAATATAAGCTAGGGGCTCTGTGTGATAATGATAAGTCAATGCATAGTAATCCACTGTTAACGAGTGTGCTGCTATGGTTTAGGATATAAACAGTGAAGAGACTGTAAGCACATACTGGGACAGGGGACATACGGAAACTCTCTGTACCTTCATGTCAGTTTTCCTAAGAATTAAGTCTTTTAAAAACTAAGCCCACTAAATTATTCTAACATTGCAGGAATTGTTCAACATTAAAAGATCTCATACTGTCATCCCTCTGTATGCATGCATCCATTCATCTACATCCATAAACCGAACAAAACAGACTTAAAACATTCCTTTTTTTAAAAGCCCAGTCTGTACTGAACATATGCAGATTTTTTGTTGTTGTACTGTAGTGCTTAGCAAGGACAACACCAATTCACTGTATTATCAGTAACCTAAAGGTGATTTTTAAAGTTCACAAGAGGTATGCATAAGTTACATGCAAGTTCTATTATACCATTTATATAAAGAATTTAACCATCAATTTATAGCACTTTCACGTTGATCTTCCTCCAATTCCCTCTTCACCTCTTACTTCCCTCCTGCCCTTCTCCTTCAGCCTCTATTCCGCTTTCAAGTCACATGTATTCTATCACTTTCATGTTTAATTTCCCCATCCTATTAGTCTTGAAATGTTTTTTATATTTTAAAATTTCTTACAGTTATCAGTTATTTGTAATTTACAAAAGCAATAAGTCATATGGTACAAGGAGCTGTAAGGACTTCCTAAACGGCAATCCCCATCACTGAAATGCCATCTCATACACACAGAGCTGCTTGGCACATTTCTAGAATTCTGAAACAGCTTTCCACACACTGCTCTTTACAAATGAACTCAGTCTACCTGTCCTGCATGCCTATCCTGCCTTGCACACAGGCACAGTTCTGTGTGCATTCAATAGGGAGGGTGTTTCTGTTGAGGAAGAAATGACCCCAGTGTGTAAAAGAAAGAAATGAATGGAGGAGGAGTGCTTGGAAAGGACAGGTCTAAAACGAGGCTGCACAGCTAAGGGTGTATAGCTGTGAGCACACAGCTCAAAGTCACTGTTCCAGACAAAGGCAGCTTGGCTTGCTTCACCTGACTGATAGACCAAGTAGTCTCACTTCTACCCCAGTGCACTCTAAGTGTTGGCTTGTGATACATGTTCAAACTGTTACAGCACATATACAGTGTCTAAAACTGATGACTGGGGAAAACAAAACAAATGTTTTGAAATTTTTAAATATGAGCTGGAGATTTAACTCAGGAGCAGAGAGTCTATATATCGTGTGGGAAGCACTGGGTTCAATTCCTAGCACCATGAAAATAAAAATGATAATCTGAAATAAATTTCAAAAGTTAAATTTTGTTTTATCATTTTTATGCATAGTTACCAACAACTATACTAACACTGACCCATTTTACTGACAATAATAAAAATTAGAGTGATGGGCTAGAAACGTGTTCAGTAACCCTTTCATTTACTATGGTATCTCAATTCTCAAAATCACTTATAAACCTAAATCCTAGTCAAGTAAGCACTTGGTATTTAGCCTATGTAACAAGTCCACAAAAAGCAACACTCTGGAAGTGCACACATAAATCAGCAATTCAGGATTCTGAAAGGCTCTCTGCAAAGGAGAGTGCAGCTACACAGCATGGTGTGCTTCCCACTAAGACTGCCCACTGAAGTGCCTGTAACAACTGCTCTCTACTCATGCGAAGCAGCACGGGTACCAAGACGTCCTAGAGAGGACAACAACTTAGGACACGCTTGTCAACAGCAGTCTTCGCAACCAGAAATCTCCCAGGAAGAAAGAAAACGCATCTCACTGTGACAGGGCAAGGCAGTGCAGAGGTTCCTCTCTCTTGTATTCTTGCTGAGGCCATTTTAGGTTTAACTAGAATTTGATCTCCTTGATAAGAAGCCAGGAGGAAAATTATACAACTCTATTCTAGGAACCCAAGGTCAAGATGCCTCAGTTAACTTATCTCAGGGGTCTGTTAAACTGCTTGTTTGTACAGGACCTCCTCTTCCAGCTACCTGCTTATCTTAGCATCTGTTAAACTGCTTGCTTGTGCAAAACCTCCTCCTGAAGCTGTGGAGGAAGATACCAGGATGTGGGTTTTGCCTTAAAAAACCCCTTATTCTATATGCTTGGTGTTGCACTTGGGTCTCAAACAACTGAGTGTATTCCCAGCCGACTGGAATAAAGACTTTCAATTGGCTATAGACCGAGTCTGAGTGGTCTTCTCTGGTAGGCACCCCATAATAACACTAAGAGCTAGGAATGAACCTTGACACTCCAAGACGGACCTTCATTTATACCTGGGAAATACTTGTGGCTTTCAAATGAAGCATATTATCCAAAACAATGTCTCATTTGAAAACTGTGAATTTGGGTAAATGTTCTTTCCTTTCTAAAGTTTCACAAATGATGGTTTTCTTTTGTTTCTGAAAAGCACCTGTTCTAGTCACTGTTCTACTGACACAACAAAGCATCACGGCCGCCGCCGTGGCAACTACAAAGGAAGCATTTAATCGGGAGGTCACAGTCCCAGAGGATTAGAGTCCACAACGGCAGGGACCATGACGGCAGGCACAGCACTGGAGCAGAAGCTGGAGCTGACATACGATCCACAAGCACAGGCAAAGAGGGAGCTAACTGGAAATGGTTTGGAACCTCAAAGCCCACCCCTAGTGATACACCTCCTCCAACAAGGCCACACCTTCTAATCCTTCCAAAACAGTTCTACCAACTGGGGACCAGGCTTTCAAACACATGAACTGTGTGAGCCACTCTCATTCAAATGACCATAATCTCCATCCTTACACTGTAGGCTTCTAATCACCTGGCTCTAATGAACTGAATAAAAGAGCAATCCCAAACATACCCAGCACTCAGCTGGAGTAAGTCTCACATTTACCTTTCGAGGCTATCCTCTTCCAAAGTGATCTCCATAAATGTCTTCAGCTTTCTGTTCACAGTCTCTACAGCCTCCTTCAGCTTCGCACTTCTATGTTTACCTGTAAGAAGATTGCAGGGAAAAAGAAAAGCTCTCAGCATCACTACATATACACATACTCGGCTGTGCACATGGGGTCAGTTCTTTGTTGTTTTGTTTTTCCCGAGCTAACCCTGGCTGAGTGCAGGACAATTATTCCTTCGACAGAGATGCTGTGAGAGTGATCTGCTATGTGCGAAGGAGTGACAACCAGCACAAATCAGATTCATCCACTGCTTACATACTGGCAGGTACTCAGCACCCCACATCCATGCTTACATCGCCTCAATGAGGCATGTCCTTTGCTCTGCAGAACACATGTGCTCTGTGCCTCTAAATCAGGGGAAGTCACTCAGACAAGCCTTTTATGGAGCCCACACAGGACCTAAAAACTTAAAAAGCATCATTGACTGAGCATCCTAACACCAAAGTCTGTAATCTAAACTTCATTCTAAAATTCAAAACTTTTTGTCCCACTTATGTGTTTCAGATTTTGAAGTATTTCAGATTTTAAATTTAGGGATTCTTGCCGGGCGGTGGTGGCTCACGCCTTTAATCCCAGCACTCGGGAGGCAGAGGCAGGCGGATCTCTGTGAGTTCGAGGCCAGCCTGGGCTACCAAGTGAGCTCCAGGAAAGGCGCAAAGCTACACAGAGAAACCCTGTCTCGAAAAACCAAAAAAAAAAAAAAATTTAGGGATTCTCAATCAGTATGTTTCATGTAAATAGTGCAAAACCTATGAACTCCCAAATCTGAAAGAATTCTTGTCCTAAACATGTGAGTGAAAGGTACTCAAGCTATCTTCACAGATGTGGTAGGCATCCTAGCTCATGGGATAGGAGCGATCTTTACCTGCAAAGTACTAAAGTTGAAAGACATTTTAACATCAGTAGAACTTAACAGAAAACAATGAAACGTGAATATAGTCAGCCTGAAAGGATGCCACTGTACTTCACACTGAGCATCTTACAGGTACTGCCAATTATTTTTCAGTACTACTTTCAAAGGTTAGTATTCAAGAGGCATAATGCCAACAGGTATACTGTTTAAAAAATAAACTTTGGAATCATTTTGGTACTGGATGATACTGTTGACCAAACTCCTCAGTTTGAGCACTACTCTTGCTTCAGCTTCCTGAGTAGCTGGGCCTACAGGCCTGTGCTACAGGGCTCACCCAGATTTTTAAACATAAGTAACACAGTGCAAACCAATAGAAATTCAATTCTGAGGTGGGCCTAGTGGCCCAGACCTGTAATCCCAGCAACTAGCAAGGCTAAGGCAGGAAAACCCCAAGATCCAATTGGGTTGCAGAATGAGTTCAAGGCCAGCCTAGGTAAGTTAGTCAGACCCTATCTCAAAATTAAAAAGGGAACTGGTTATACAGTTCGGGGATAGATCACTTATCTACGCTGCAAAAGGCAAGAGGGAGAGGAAAGGGGAAAGAAGGAAGAAGGGAAAAAGAGGAAAAGGAAGAAGGGAGGGATCCAATTCTGAAGTACAGTGATATTTATACGCGCCCAACAGTGAAAGTGAAAGGTAGACGGATCTACGATGCAGAACAGGTAAGCTCATGCAAAGACAGGGCCAGTGGACGGCGCTGTACTCAGAGAACACCAGGGAACAAGGGTGAAAAGGCTGTGGGAAGCCTTTTCTGTCCTGGCAGAGGAGAGGGTGAAACAGGCCAAATTCCCAAACATCTCTAACATGAGCAACAAACAAGGACACGATCAGTAACATCAGATGAAGGAGAGAAAATGTAACCAACCTTTGTTAATAATCAAAATAATATGCAGAACAGCTGTGAGGCACACAATGCCTTCAATATCACCAGAGGTTACACACGCCTTTAGTTCATCCAAAAATGACCTATGAAATCAGCAAACATCTCAAATTATTCCACATCCCAATACCTTATAGAAAAATAAACGTAGGCAAGGTTTACCCACAATCATAAACACCACTTTTCAGGTAACATGAGAAATTGCCTGAGGCCCTCCCCTACAGTTGTTGCAGGTGAAATGTTAAAACCAGATGGTATGCATAGAAGGAGATCAGAAATATTGTGGCCTTTGAAAAACATTGTGGCTTCGTTCTACAGTCCAATGTACATAAGAGATATTTAATAGGCTGCTGAAAGGCAATCCACAGCTCTCAGAATGATGCAATTAAGCATTCATGAGACGTATACACACTAAAGAGTGCCATACGTGTTCAAAGTCTGAGAAGCAAATCCCTTTGTATCCTCAGTCCCCTGTGCATTACTACAAACCCTAGAATCCCAGTCATGATAAATGGACTGTGGAACCAAGTTGTTTATGTGAAATAATTTGAATTCAGAATCTGTAGAAATGAAAACTTTTTTGTTACTGGAACAAATGATGCTGGTTAGCTGGAACTGAAGAATCTGCTAAGATTAATAAGAGACAAGCATCACTGAGGTGAAATCTGGAAAGTACTTCCACAGAGTCTGCACACAGAAGTTGAGGGTCTAGTTGGGGGAGGGGTGGAGCTGGAGCAAGGCTGCAACCCAAGCTGGTAGCCAAACATGGTAATGTGTAAGAGTCTCCCACATGGAACTAGTTTGAAGGCATAAAGGGGTCATAGAGAGCAGCCGAAGCTTGGCACCAAAGGTTGGAATCCCTGTAGAGAGAGGCCAGGAGGACATGGTGAAGGTAAAGTCTCAGCTGCAAAGGAGACTCAACATATTGGAGATGTCAGGACCTTGAGACAACTACCCAGGACAGCAGCAGGTATTGCATAGAGCCAGCCTGAGCCGACTAGACAAGCTGTATGTGGGGTTGCCCAAGTCCTTTGGAGCCCAGTAAATCTAGATTTGGAGCTACACTGACAGATTTTGGTTTTGCTGAAGTGTTATTGCTTTTATGCCTTGCCTCTTCCTTCTTGTAATAACAAAAGCATATAACTTGCTTTTTTTTGTTTTGTTTTTCAGGAGCCCACAGTTAAAGAAATGTTACTTTTTTTTAAACAAATAAAATTGAACTTTCAAAGTGTTGAAATTTTTAAGTACCATGGGACTTTTGATGTTACACTGGGACTTTTAAAGCTATACCATGTTTTATATTGTGATATTAACATGTAATCTTGGGGATAAACAAGAAAGGAAAGGTTATGGTTTAACAGTGATGTGTGTGTGTATGTCAAGCTGACAATGGGTCAATTTTGCTACCAAGTTTTTGTCAACACACTGGAATCATCTGGAAAGACAGGACCTTAACTGAGAAAACACCTCCATCAGATTGACCTGTGGGCATGACTATGGTACATTTTCTTGATTAAGATTGATGTTGGAGGGCCATGCCAATGTGGGTGGCACCACCCTGGGGCAGATGGTCCTGAGTTGTATAAGAAAGCAAAATGAGCAGTCATGGAGAGCAAATCAGTAAGCATTGTTTCCTACTTGGTCTCTGCTTTCAGTCCCTGCCTTGGCTTTTCTCCATGATGGACTACAACCTGAAAACCAAGTAAATCCTTTCCTCCTCAAGTTGATTTTGGTTAGTGTTTTATCAAAGCAACAGAGAAGAAAACTAGAACATACAGTAATAAGTATTTTTGTACACACATTTTTTTCTTGTCTAACAGAATTTAGTTGTGATAAATATAGCTAAAAACTATTTAAAAGTATATAACAGTTTATAAAAAGTAATGGTTCTTTATGAAAATTTAACATAAGCATTTTCTATCACTCATAAAATGAAGAAAAAGTCTATGGAATGTTTTTCTCAGGGGGGTAAAAATACCTTTGAAAACCTGAGAATAAAAAGTAACAGATTACAAGGCACTGAGAAAAAATACAAATAGGGTTGTACCAAGATCAGAGAGAGAGGACAATTACCTGACCACATCCGAAGACCTCATTATTACTCCCACTAAACACCTTGAAAATGGAGGAAGGTCAGCAAGACACTGTGGTGTGGTCAGTTCTTCTATATTAGAGACCTAGGAAAGTTTCAGATCAGTACATTATAAATAGCCTGGACTGACAGCCTGGTTCACATCGACTTAGACTCTCTTCTATCTGACCAAAGCATTCCAGAAACTCAAAGTAACAAGCTTTATTCACTACAGTTAATTACGAATGCAGTATTGTTTTGCACAAGAACATTGTAGTCTGTGAAACAGAAATAAAGGACATGTCACTTAGCAGGCCTTTTGTCAAATGGCCTTTATTTAATTTGATATCATCTATACACAATATACTTTTATGTCAAGTCAATTTACCAGTTCTTCTCAGCCCAGATTAGAATCTCAGTCTTAAAATGCTGGTGTTTCGGTCTAAAGCAGCAGTTCTCAACGTGTGGATCATGATCTCTTTGGGGATTCAAACAACCCTTGGAAGACACAGATATTTACATTGTAATTCATAACAGCAGCAAAACTGCAGTTACGAAGTAGCAATGAAAATAATTTTATGGTTGGGGGTCACCACAACATGAGGAACTGTATTAAAGAATTGCTGCATTAGGAAGATTGAGAATGGCTGCTCTAGAGAAACCAAGTAAGATCCAGTCCACAGAAAAGATAAAAATGAAACAGTAAAAGCTAGACATGGTGGCTCATGCTTGTGATCTCAGCACTGTGGAGGCTGAGGTAGGGGATTATCATGAGTTCCAAGCCAGGATGAGCTAAAGTGTGAGTCCCTGTCCTAAATGCTAATGTGATCAGCTAAAGACCAAGCACATCCGTAGCTTTAACATCAGATGAACTGTAAGCACTCCCCATGAAAGGAAGACACTGTTAAGCTGTTTTATAGAACTATCCCTGTGGCACACTTACAACACCTTAACTGTAAAGACAGGTCAGCAGTAAAGGCTGAAAACAGAGGCCCTGAGCACACATGAAGCTTAAGGGAACCAGGCTGGCCTCAGAGCTAACTATGTAGACTTGGTGAAGCATTATGGAAAATAGATGTTTCCTAATAGGACAGTCAGAAATAAGATGTCAAAAGGAGACAGTAATTTTAAATGTGCATGCAACTCAACAAAAGGAAAACCAATAGGAAAAGTGAAAAAAGACACATCCTCAGCTCAGTCCCACTACTTGGCTTACTGCGAGGCACAGGGCAGTACAGAATACATGACTGTGCTGCGATGGGCAGGGACAGGGTCTGGGTGTGTCCAAAGGCCACTAACGCTTTATAACTTCAGCCATACAGCTTTCTGAAATTAGGTCCTTAGTAATTGTTGGTTTATGCTTTATGTCACCTAGCAAGTTAAGAATTACTTTGGGGGGGGGGGGGGAGGCACAAGGGAATCTGTGGCTGATAGTAAAATTAAATTAAATTATAAAATAAAAAAATACAACATTAAAAAAAAGAATTACTTTTTTTGGGGGGTTTTTTTTTTTTGGGGGGGGGGGTTTCGAGACAGGGTTTCTCTGTGTAGCTTTGCGCCTCTCCTGGAACTCACTTGGTAGCCCAGGCTGGCCTCGAACTCACAGAGATCCACCTGCCTCTGCCTCCCGAGTGCTGGGATTAAAGGCGTGCGCCACCACAACCGGCTAAGAATTACTTTCTTAAACCAAACAATCTCTCTTTACACTTTGAAGGACAGCCATAAATGCTAATTAATATTTTATAATTTAATAAACATTTTTATTTGTCATTTTATATTACAAAATTTGTATAATTAAAATAATTTCTCAGACTGGAGAAATGGTTAAGAGCACTTGTTTCTTTTGCAGAGGACCTAGATTCAGCTCCCAGCATCCACCTGGTGGTTCAAAGTCATCTGTTAACTCCAGTTCTAGGGAATCTGATGCCCTCTTTTGGCCTCCACAGGCCCCAGGCATGCACACTGGGGCACACACACACACACACACACGTACACTTATACACATAAAAACAAAGTAATACACACTTGAACATGAGCTGCACAGCTGCATGCTGACATTTTGGCAGAAAGGGACGGTATATCTGACCATGTCCTAAAACATTATACTAAGTATGCTGGCATCTGTGTCAGCACACTCAGGGTGTGGCACAGTGAGAGTCTGCATGTTCATTTCTCAGAGCGCCCATGGTTAAGCAGTACAGACATTTCTAGAAGCACATGCAATTCGGCGAAAGCCCATCTTTTTATTCTGAGTAAACCCACTGCTACTTCTTTCCTTTACTACCTATGTCCACATGGGACATCGCGGAGCTGAAGAAGAAAAACAGCACCCTCCATGCTCTCTGTGGTATAGTGTCACTTTCTGTGTTAGCTCAAATGATCACACTGATCAGATCAATTTTTAACCAAACAGACTAAATTTGTGTTGTTAGTAAGTCTTCCATTCCCCTTTAGTTATGACAGAAAGATAAGACACCAAAACTTCAAGTTTCTGGATCTAGAGGGACGGCTCAGCTGCTAAGAGAGCTTCTGCTCTTATAGGGGCCCAGGTTCAGTCCCCAGAACCCACAAAGCAACTGACAACAGCCTGTAAATCCAGTTGTAGAGGACCCAAGACCCTCTGCTGGCCTCTGTGGGTGCCAAGCATGCATGTGGTACACATACACACATGTAAAACACTCATATACATAATAAATAAATCTTTAAAAATTCAAGCTTTCTATAGTTAAGAAATGAGAAGAAGAAAGAAAAAGGCATGCAGAGATATAAACCACTGTACACCAAAACAGAACAGTCCTGCACTGTTTGCCCAACTATCCTGATTTCTTCTCCAGCAAAGAAGAATCTTGAGAAACTATCAACTCACTCAAAACTCTCAGAGCCAACAGACATACCCACATCATGGGGCCTAGTTCCATCTCAGTTAGGAGTGGCAACACCCTTAGCATATGCTCCACAGCTGCCACATGGCTCTAGACATCCAACCAGCTGAACGGCAAAGGACTGAAACCGACAAACAGTCCTCACCAAAAGCTTGCACTAAAAAACCCTAATCACGTACTGTGAGCAGAACACAGCAACTAGCAGTTTCAGAGTCAATATACCTTACCTTCCGCAGCTGATGACTTATTTCAACCACAGGCGCAGCAATCAATGTAGAAAGAACACCATGGTGGACTGCAGTGTCCTTGTACCAGGACTGGATAGTGTTGATAAATTCATGAAGAGGCGTCTGGACAGAATGAAAGAGCTACAAAAAAAAAATCACATTCGTCACTGTCAGTACAGCTAAAAATCAGTTTTCAAAAAACAAGTACCAGATGTGGTGGCTCACATCTGTATCTAAGAAAGCACCAGGTGTGGTGGCTCACATCTGTATCGAAGAATGCACCAGGCTAAGTAAGGAGGAATGAGGTGAGTTTGAGGCCAGCCTGGGCTACATTGGTGAGTTCCAGGCCAGCTTGAGCTACAGAGTGAGAGCTTGCCTCAAAAATAATAATAAAATGACTGCTAGGCATGGTGGCACACATCTTGGGAGGCAGAGGCAGGCGGGTTTCTGTGAGTACAAGGCCAGCCTGGTCTATACAGCAAGTTTCAGGACAATCAGATATCCATAACAGAAAGAAGCTGTCTCAAAAATAACAACAAAAACCAATAAAATAAAAAGAATGGCCGGGCGTTGGTGGCACACGCCTTCCCAGCACTCGGGAGGCAGAGGCAGGTGGATCTCTGTGAGTTCAAGGCCAGCCTGGGCTACCAAGTGAGCTCCAGGAAAGGTGCAAAAAGCTACACAGAGAAACCCTGTCTCGAAAAACCAAAAAAAAAAAAAAAAAAAAAGGAAGACATGACAGAGAGTCTAAGACTGGGCATAAACTACAGAAACAGATCACAAACACTTGAAACAACTATGAACTGGGCTAGGAAAAACTATGTCAACAATGCTCAAGTATTCCCATCAGCTAAGTCTAGAATAAAATTGAGAATCTTTGATATTTCATAAACAGCCTTCCATTTAAACATTTTTTTAAATTAAAACAATAGCTCATTGATTAAAAAAAAAAATGGCCCTCTCTGCTAACAGTGTAACTTATTCAGGAACAGGCTTTACAGTTTTTAGGAGCAGGTCTAGTCCTTTTGATTTTTATGACCCAGTTCCTCAATCATCTCAGCCTATGAGCTTTCCACCATCAACAGAAAACCATGATCCCTTCAAGGTGCTTCCAAATGGGGACATTAACAGAAGGGAGTTAGCACTCTATTGGCAGTGACTGTCCCTCTGAAAAGAGCATCTTCACAAACACATTCTTTGTGGGAAGCTCTGGAATCACAGCTGTACAGATC
>CABHPR010117532.1:0-14668 GCA_902168415.1 Peromyscus melanophrys
AACAAACAAACAAACAAACAAACAAACAAACAAACAAAAATTGTAATCTACAATGAATTGGGAACTAGCTTAGCTTTATCTAGGAATTTGAGTTTTATAAGTTGAAGTAAAGAGAAGACCAAAGATGAAGAAAAACATTAATATTTTGCTTGGTCATATTAATTTTTTGCTGCTTTTTTACTTTGTATCTTTAATCCCATGTTTCTGGTTGATAATGATTGAGTCCATATACTTTTAGACTAAGCTTTTAAATATTCATTTCATGCTTCTTGTAGTTTGGAAAAAGGTAAGTAAATTAGTTAATTGACTATTTTTATTAAAGCCACTACAACTTGGTTCTCAGCTGTTGGTAACTGACTACAGTTTTTTATTTCAGTTAGCTGTTATATATCCATTCTTCTCAGTTGAGTTCCTAAATTTTATTCTCAGTAGATGAAGAAGATCAGTATTTGGTTCTTTGCAGTGTCTGATTATAAATAGACCAGAAACTAGCAACAAGCTAGACTGCTGTTTCACTAATGGCCCTTTTTCAAATACTTAAAAGCAAATGATTCATCAAATAGAGCAAGCAGAAACATGCCGATTTGTAGAATTTGACTCCTCCTAATCAGAGTGAAGCAACAGGATGCAGAGTTCCTGCTCTGCACCTGATTAAAGCCAAATGCAGGAGGAGCAGCTGCAGCAGGAGGAAGCCTCGGACTGTCTCAGCTAAGTGCAGAACAGCCACAGAAACTTAGAGGAAAATGGCTTTAAAAATACTTTCTACATGTGTTTTATTTTCCAGATATGCTTAGTAGATAAGCACATATTCAGTCCTAGGGTTAGGGTGGCTTTTTTCTCAAAGCGACACAACATGTACTATTTAAGGAAAACAATAAATCTATTGATGTATGATTTAAGCAAAATTTCTTCCTGTAGATGTGTTATTTTTGGATAATGCTTTATTATCCTAATCTTACTAGATTGTCCCTTTAGGCATTTATTGAAACTTTTAAAACAACCAATCTCTTGACTTTTATTAAATATTAATAGTTTTCACCTTTAAATATCTATTAAGCATTTTTTGCTAATATGGGCTTTCTGATTATGATTTTTAAAAACATCTGGATTCATTGTAGTGTTTTCCCACACTGCAGTAAAGCATTGTGGAAATGTACTATTGCTATTTTAACACTTCTATAAAGCTTTCAGAGCTAAAGTTCGGCTTCCCTATACATAAATTTTTGGTTTCTAAGTGGAAGCTTTCTGCTTCGCCTATTTAAAGTGTAGGTCTGAGGAAGTATTAAAAAGTTTGAAATTTTTGTACTGGTTGCTATATATTTCTGTTTTGTTTTTGTATGATTTTGATAACTGATCCATACATTACTTTTTTATTCTTAACTGTAAGCTTTATGTGTATGTATTGACTTATGAATAATGTCTTTAATTCTCATGGTTTTATATGGACTTAATTATTCCTATAGGTAATCTTCTTGAAAGTGTCATTTTCTTTCAATAGATATCACAAATCTCTGTTGAATTAATTGTATAAATAAGCTTATAAGACTCCATAGCAGTTTTCTGTACTTTGCTAATTAAGATTTTTAAATTGAACATGTAATTTCAGCTATCAAGATCCACAAGGCATCACAGGAAAGGGAACTAATACCCGTATCACAATGAACAAATGAAATAGTCCTGGACAAAATACTCAGAAACTGAATCCAGTAACAAAAAGGAATGTATTTTTTGAACAAATGAGATTTATCTCAGGAATGAAAGTTTTATTTCACATTTAAAATGGGCTATTATAGTACACCATGTTTGTAGAAAAAAATAATTGAAAACCTTATAATAATTTTAGAAGACAGAAAAAATCCTGAAATTTCAAAAAATAAATAATCTGCATCTGTGTCATTATTTGATGCTCAACACACTAGTGCCTGAAGAGAATTTCCTTAACTTATAAAACTACAAAATCCCTCTTCTTGACATCTGATTTAATAGTAACATATCAAACCAGATGCCTTTCCTTTGGACTAAGGAGCAAGAGAAGTCTGTGGCTTCTTTTCTTCTCTTTTCTTCTCTGTGGAGGTTCTAGTCTAGGTTACTAGGTAACAGAAAGACGTAGGGGGCATGCACATTAGAAGCAGAACTATCTTTAAATGGTGGTGACATGATCTTGTATTATATATTATATAAAGATGCCAGGAAGGAGTAGATTAGAAGCTGTTTCTACTGATAAGTGAGTTCAGCCAAAACTAAAGATGTAAGGTAAAAATCATTTGTGTTTCTTACCATTGTCAATGGACAACAAGTGCATAAAACCAACAGGGAAATGCAAAGGAAATCACAAGAAGATACCTGCGGTCATGCCTACTAGGACTACTGTAATGGAAAGACCAGTGTGGAAAGAGTACTACACTTCTGTACTTCTAGTGTGAATGTAAGCACTTTGGAATCACTCTGTCATTTTGATGGCTCTTCAAAAGGTTAAATGTTACTGTGTGACATTTTTCTCCTGGTTATATACATCAAAAAAATTAAAGTGTATATTCATACAAAAACTTGTATATGAATTTTTTGTTGTTTTTGTTTTGGTTTTTCAAGACAGAGTTTCTCTGTGTAGTTTTGGTGCCTGTCTTGGATCTCGCTGTGTAGACCAGGCTGGCCTTGAACTCACAGAGATCTGCCTGGCTCTGCCTCCCAAGTGCTGAGATTAAAGGTGTGTGCCACCGCCACCTGGCTTAATTTTGTGATTTTTTTTTAACATGGATGTTCTTACTGACTATAAAGAATATGCATAGTAGCTAGAAGATGAAAACAAGCTAAGTGCCTCTCTGCAGACAGATATACCAATATAAATTGTATATATGTACAAAAAATATTATTGGGCCACCAAAGGGTGGTAGAGCATGTATGTATTTATGATACAGCTTGGATATACCTTGAAAACATCATAAGTAAAAATGCCAATTAGTAAAGAGCATATGTGATTTCATTTTTATGAAGTGTCCCGAACAGGCAAATCTAAAGAGAAGAAACCTTGATTAATGTTTCCATAGGCTATGGGCTTGGGAAGAAATGACTAGTTGTTGATAAAAGGAATGGAATCTCTTTTGAGTGTGATAAAAGTGTACCAAAATTGATTATGTTGGCAGTTATGTAATTCTATATATGAGAATCTATTGAATTATACATTTAAATATTTTACTTTTTTTTTTTTTTGAGACAGGGTTTCTCTGTGTAGCTTTGCGCCTTTCTTGGAACTCACTCTGTAGCCCAGGCTGGCTTGAACTTATAGAGATCCGCCTGGCTCTGCCTCCTGAGTGCTGGGATTAAAAGCATGCGCCACCACCACCCAGCTACTACATTTATTTCTTATATGTATTGTGAATGTCTTGGTGCACGTCAGGCTTGGTAGAAAGTGCCTTTATCCACTGAGCCATCTCACTAACCCCTGAACTATGTATTTTTTTAAACAAATGAATTATTTGGTCTGTGAAAACAATTATAAAATAGATAACCCCCTATAACTTTTATTGTGTGAGGTTCTGTATATTTAGATATGACTTGGATATGCCGGTGTAATTCTTTTTTTTAAATACTTATTTATTTATGCATACAGTGTTCTGCCTGCATGCCAGAAGAAGTCACCAGATCTCATTAAGGATGGTTATGAGCCACCAAATGGTTGCTGGGAATTGAACTCAGGACCTCTGGAAGAGCAGTCAGTGCTGTTAACCACTGAGCCATCTCTCCAGCCCCCATTAATTCTGTTCTTAAAGAATTAGAGTAAACCTTAAAAATTTGAAGCAGATTACATATTAAACTGCTGGTACTAAAAATAGATTGTCAAGGTTAACACTTTGAAGAATGGAGATGTAGTTCAATGGTAGAGCCCTTGCTTAGCATGTGGTTTTGTTCCCCAAGACTGCAAAAACAAGCAATACTGAGAAAATAAAAGCTATGAAGAACTTTATAACTGAAGAGTCAATAGAAAACAAAAGAATGGAAATGATATTATTGGTTTCAGGATCATAGGAAGTTAGTAGATGACAGGAACCACATGCTGTATGGGTAAACTTTCTAGATTAAAAATAAAGGCGAAGCCTACTTCTTTGTTGGATATAATGAAGAATACAGTTTTTCTACACATTGAGTGAAAATATAGGACAATTTCCAACTTGAGTATTTTGTTGGTGCAGGAGCCCTTTAAAATCTTAACTCTGGGGTGGTCCTTGTGCATTCATATACCACCTGCTGTTTTGGTGCATCCCATGAGTGTCTCTTCACCTTGTTCTAGTGCCTATAAGGGCTTCCTCAGTGCTCTGTCCTGACCAGTTTGTTCCTTCCTGTGCTCTAAGTTAAGTGCCACACAGTTTTCACAGTATTATCTCATGGCCATCTGACTGGAAAGGCACAAATCATTTTCTAGACTTAGAATATATTTTATGTGTAAGGGAACAGTATTGGATCAGTTCTCAGCACAAAGGAGATTTATTTGCCCCAGAAGGATAGAGGGCAGGGATTAAGAGACAAAGACAGGAGATGGAGGATGAGGGAGACTGGGAAGGGATATTTGTCCCAGAGGGACAAAGGACTGTCTCTGGATATAGAGGATATAGATGTAGCCCATATGAAAATGGCAGTTTATAAAGGAAAAGGGGAAACTCCTTGTTAGGATGAAGTGTTTAATTTTAGTTGGGCATGTTAATTAGGTGAGCCAAAGGGGGCTTTTGATTTCTGGACTTCAATTGACTGTAGTGATTTATCACTGTAGTTAATAGCCAAAGGGACCATTTGTTCTTTTTGTAAGTTTTTATTATATATGTTTTAGTATGTTTGGTTTCTTTTTGACAGTTTGGTAAAATAATGGCAGATTGTTTATGTGGACTGACCAGGACTAGACTTGTTTTTGGATTAACAACTCTAGAATACAGACAATAACTGCAAAACAGCATGACTAAGGTTGAAAACACTGTTTTAAGATGGTAGTATGGTCATTGTTACCTCTCAAAAATAGGAGTTTACAAGTTCCTTTACTTAAGCTATTTGTTAGCAGGACTAGTGTATTTCATTCATTCATCCATCCATTTCTCCATCCACCTATTCATTCATTCAGTACTCTTAGCTGGAGACTTGATTATGTATTTTACTCAAATGTACCAATATTCAGTGACACTAAGGTATAGATAACTTGTTTGGTTTATCTCACCCTTTGGCTACCACAATGATTCAAATCAGGTCACACATGGTTGATGAATTAATTATGTGGAAAGTAGCATTGTTGTGCATGGATTATGTAATTTTTCAGCTGCAATGAGGATTGCTGCAGTATAATTCATCATATAAATGGTATCTGCTTAATAGTGGATAGCATAAGTTGTAGAACTTGACCGGAAATAGTATTTAATTTTAATAAAATTCAAATAAAATCCAGTTGTTTTAACTCAGTAATCATTGTAAATATTTCCATTAAAAAAGTTGTTATAATATCTTTACCTGATTTCATTTGTGAGTTTTGTATCTTTTATATTGAATAAGTTGGGAAGATACTTATGGTTTGTTCCTTTTTTAATATATAAAATACAGCTGATAAAAGTTCCCATTATTTACTTACACATGAAAATAAAAGTATTTTATATATTAGACGTTTGTTTAACGTTACTATCACAAGTTAAGGTATTAAATTAATTAAAAAGGGATGCTGCTTTTACAGCTTGGTTTGAGGGTTGCCTAACTCGGCCTCAACTTCTACAGCTTGGTGTGCAAGGTATTACACTGTTGCTGTTGTTGCATCAGCTGTTACTCCTTGTGTCTTCTGCTTCCTTGTTTATATTATTAGCTCAACCTATACTACTGAAAGTGGGCAAGGAAAGACCACTTGAAAGAAGCATTTCCATTTGCTTAGTATTGTCTCCCAACTCACCAAATGAGCTAAACAGCCTGCTTGTACAGCCAGAGAAGGCATGTTTGTTTGCGCCAATAACAGCAACCCTTTTAGGCAAATGAAGGTTTGTATTTGTACCAGCCATAGCAGGACTCATACAAATTGGGGTCCTGTTTACACCAGTCATGGCGTTGTCCCCTTTGCATGAGTTATAGCAGTTCTTCTGTCAGGCCACCAGAGGAAGAGCTCATCCTCTTGCCTTTGTGACATGGTTAAAAGGTTATTTAGAGTTCACCCAGGCTTGCAATAGGAAAACATTTAGTACAAACTAAGACTGTCTGGCTACACCTTCAGGGATAAGAGCAAGCAGGAAAGTCATACAGTTTCCTTCAGGTGTTTGTTGGGTATTCGAAATGTCCATTGCTGGTATATGGGTAACCAGAAAGCTGAAAATCCTTTTGTTCAAGACAGATCAAAAAGGAAAGAATCTAAAGGCTGGGAATTAGGGAGTCAAATTCCCATTTTGTACATATACCACTGTTTCTCTATTCAACTGCAATTGGCCATATTTGTTGCTCACTTTTGGCTGATTATAGATGTTTCTAAAATAAGTTTTTTGGTTTGTTTTTGGTGTGTGTGTGTGTGTGTGTGTGTGTGTGTGTGTGTGTGTGTGTGTGTGTGTGTGTGTAGGTTTCCTGCTAAGGACCTAGGAGCATAATTGTTAGATTGTGTGGAGAGAGGGTTTATCTCTGAGAAACTGCCAACCACTCCTTCTTGGGATGCTTTTAAATCTAGGTTTGCTATTAAGATAATTCTGGCTTCCTAGAGTGAGTGAGGAGTGTTTCCTCTGCTTTTACTGTCTGGTAGGCACTGCAGGGAACACTTAGAGTTTCTTCTTTAAGTGTGGTAGAACATGCCATTGAAAACCTTGTGTTCTGGACTGTCCTTTGATTAGACTGGCTAGTGGTTTATCAGTTTTACTGATTTTTCTGCCCAATAGAGCCAACTCTTGTTTTCATCTCTTCAGTTTCACTGATTTCTGTGTTCTCTCTCTCTCTCTCTCTCTCTCTCTCTCTCTCTCTCTCTCTCTCTATTTCCTTTCTTTTCATTCCTTTAATTCCTCTCATTTACTAAGGTTGAATCTTAAATAAATAATTTCTGCTGTTTCTTCTGTTGTAATATTTGTTCAGTGCTACAAAATTTCCTCTAAGTACTGCTCTTTTTAATTCCATAAATTTTAGAATGATTTACTATATCTCTCACTGGGTATGCACATGTGCCACATGTGGGTATTCTTGGGGGCCAGAAGAGGGCATCAGAACCCTGGAGTGCAGTTACAGTCTCCTATTCTGAGTGCTGGGAACTGAACCCAGGTACTCTGCAAGAGCAGCAAATGCACTTAACTGCTGAGCCATCTCTCCAGTCCCTTCATACATTTTTAAAAGGTATGTGGGTGTTTGTCTGCACATGTGTCTCTGCACCACCTGCATGCAGTGCCCATGGAGACCAAAAGAGCATTTGATCTCCTAGGACTGAGTTATACATGGTTGTGAGGTGCCATATAGGTGCTAGGAATTGAACCTGTGCTCTCTGGAAGAAAAGTAAGTGCTCTTATCCATGGAGTCATCTCTCCAGCTGCCCTTCATAAATTGTTTTCATTTTCATTAACATTATTTTCCTTTTCATTAGGTCAAAATACTTTAAATGCTCTTGATTTTTTTCCCTTGGTCCACTTGTTATTTATAAATGTACTATTAAATTTTCAGGTATTTTCTAAATGTGTTCCATCATGGTTTAAGAGCATAGTTTAGTCTTTATCTTAAAAACTGTTAAGCTATTAAATGGCCTTAGATACAGTCTTTCTTAACAATCGTTGCATGAAAATTTGAAGAGACAGTGAATCCTGCTTGTCAGGTAAGGCAATATGTAAGTATCAATTAGATCTTGTTTATTGATTGGCAATGTTCACTTCCATTGTATCGTTAATCCTTAGTGAATTTCTGTTGCCTGCCTTGTAAATTACTGAACAGAAAGGTAATGAATTTGCTTATTTTTTTTGCTTACCATCAGTTCCTGTCTAATGAGTTTGCTGCGTTTTTGCATACTTCCTAAGGATTCTTGAGCATTAGCACTTTCCTACTACCTGATACCCTCTCTATCCCTAAAAATTTTTGTTTTGTCAAAGATAAATATACTTACTATAACTTTCTCTTGCTTAGTGTTAACATAATATATTCTCTCCATTTTTTAATTTGAGCTACCTGTGCCTTTATATTTTAAAATGATATCTTTTTTTCTTGTGTGTATTTATTTATTTTAGTGTGCATATGTGTTCCTGTTTGGGTGCCGTGGCACATGTGTAAAGGTCAGAGAACTTGAAAGAATTGATTCTGTCCTTCTCTGTGTAGGTCCCAGGGAATGAACTCAGATTTTCAGTCTTGGCAACTGGCACCTGTACCAACTCATCTGTCTCCTGGCCCTGAATTGAGTTTCTTATAGCTTACATAGAGTTTTGTGCTGGTTCCTTTCTTCTGTCATTCTCTGCATTTTAATTGGTCTATCTAACCATCCACATTTAAAGTGGCACATTGGATTGTTATCTGTTGTGTTTGTATTAAAATTCTATTTCTTCAATTACACTGTTTCTTGCTTCCCCCTCCACTTGTCTTCTTGGGAAGCCATGATTCCATTTTAAAACATTTTAAAAGTTGCTCTGAGCTACCCAGCATATGACTACAAGTAATCTAAGTCCACTCTTAACTACGATACTACTTCATAAGTGAGATGAGAGTCTCATACAGAATGTTTCCATTTCTCCTACCTTAGAACATACTCCCTTTGTCTGCACTGTAACATATAACCACCCAGCACATTGTTGTTTTTTTTTTCTGTGAACGATTACTTATTACATCAATTAAGAATAAGAAAATGCTCTCTTTACCTTCATTTATTTTATCTCTGGTTTCCTTGTAGCTCAGGGGATCTGATTTCCTGAGAAGCAGTTTAGAGGTCATGAGGAAATAAATGTTAGTTCCTGGAAGTTTTGAGTTGCCACTTTGAGAATCCTTCCCTCCTCCCAACTTCATAACTCCTTGCCTACTCCAGAAATTTCATTTAAGGTAATTTTATATATCCTTAGTCAGAGTAAAGCCCTTTTAATATTTTGTTCTTATATGTTAATTTTTTCTTGGATCCTTCTTCTAACCTGTTCTTACCTTATTTGGGTTGAACTGGGTGTTTTTAAAGCATTCTCTTTGATTGTCATCCACATGGCTTCTGAGATCTGAGCTTCAGCCCTCATGATTGTAGAGCAAACACTTTAAAGCACTGAGCTATCTTTTCTCTGTGTGTGTGTGTGTATGTGTGTGTGTGTGTTAGGCCATATGACATAGATTGTGGTGTTACAGTTTATATGTCCTTCCTCTCTCACCTGCTTTCATACTTCTGTGGAGCAATCCTAGGCTTTAATGTAGAGTTTCAACAGATAGAAAGAAAGGGATACAGGTGAAGATTCTTTTCATTTTCTTTTTAAATCCCCTTGTTAGGATCTGTCTCCTTCATAAATTGTTCTTTATTTGAGAGTATAGGATGTGAGGAAATGGCTCCATGCGTAAAGTGCTTGCTGAGTAAGTATGGGGACCTGAGTTTGGATCCCTGTAAGCCATATAAAAGTTGAGTGTGTTAGTAAATATCTTTAACCCTAGTGCTGGGGGCAGAGAGAGGCAGATGCCAGGGCCTTACTAGTCACCCTACTGAGCCAAAATGGTGAGCTCCAGGTTCAGTGGAAGACCCTGTCTCACAAGAGTAAAGTGGGGCTGGAGAGAAGGCTCAGGAGTTAAGAGCACTTGCTGCTCTGGCTGATGACATGGATTTGGTTCCCAGGACCCACATCAGGTGGCTCACAACTGCCTGTAACTCCAGTTTTGGTGATCTGATATCTTCTGTTCTCCCCAGGTACCAGCATGCATATGGTATACATATGTACTCACAAACCATCCACACACTGAAACAGTTAAAAAAAAAAATTAAAGTGAAGAACAGTAGAGGAAGATACCTGAGTTAGGGCCCTCTGGTCTTCTGTGCTCACATGTGGACTGGTGTACCTTCTCACACATGCACTTGCACATAAAATTTAAAAAATACAAAAAATAGATTTCCTTTAGAATATTAGAGCCATAAAGTCCACTGAACCCTCCATAGCTGGGAACTCTTTGCTATTTAACTCTAATACAAAGAGGAAAACAGCTTTGTAAAGCTCCCAATGCAAGACCTACATATTCTTAGAGATCCTGTTTTCTGGTTGACTGTTCCTGTGATTGTATTTACTTGGATATTAATCATGAACTATTATGGCTTAAATGTCCTTAGCATGCTTTTCTTCTGCGGCATGTCATAATTAATGTACATACTCACCTTAGCCTTACTTCTCACTAGAACAAAAACTTCCCTAGTGTGATTCTTAAGATTATTCAGGGGACTAGAGAGATGTTTGATCAATTATGAGAAATTCCTGCTTTTTCAGAGGACTGGAGTTTAGTTCCCAACACATTTGGCTTTAACGCTGACCTCAGGGGACTTGGCTTCTGCCAATACCAGCCCTCATGAGTGTACACACAGACACACACACACACACACACACACACACACACACACACACACACACAAATAAATAAATAAATAAATAATAAATTAAATTTTAAAAATCATTCAGCATATTTCAGCAGTACTTGCTGAGGTGACAACTCTTTTCTGTCTCCTTAAGTTTTATAGGTGGTATTTCCTCTTAATTGTGATGTATATTTGGATAGAATCTGTGAGTCATGGTAAGCTGTGGTTTCTGCACCACAGCTGAGTTTTGGAGTGACCATGGATAACGTATATGAAATCTTTCTCTGTTAAAAAGTGGAAAACATGAATTTTGGAAATGTAGACATTTGACAGGGGGAAAGGCTGTCCTTTATATCTAGTTTATATATTTACATAGTCATGTACTCTTATGGTTACACACAGTGATTTACTAGAAAATTGTTTATAGAGGGTAGTACATACAGGATTGAGAGGTCACTGTGATCAGGTCTAAAGATCCTCTAGAACAGACTCCCCAACTCCTTTAAAAGCATGCCTTATAGGGAAGGTTCACAGGTCTTGGGTTGTGTCTGGTTTCATTAGACATTAGTCATGTGTACTAGAAATTCTGGGGATCCCTCTTGAATTTTTAGTTGCATTAATAAAATAATTTTAAATAGGACTCAATTGGTAGCTTATGGATAAGTTTTTTACAGTTTAAGAGAAAACAAGAGGACAGGCAAGTTGTAAATCTCAGCAACCACCAGGAAGAGGAGGGATATGTAGGAGAGGAAGAGAGAACGCCATACCTCCGAGTTGGGAATAGCATTGTCAGCGGTGGAGGTCAGCAAGCATCCACATGGCAGTGAGCAACTGCATGGCTAAAGATGGTAGCTTCAGAAGAAGAATGATAAAGCCCAAGGTGTCAAAGAAGACATGTCTAAACTTTGGTCAGTATCTGAAAGAAATAAAAAAGATGAAAATGCACAGGCTTAACAGAACTGCATTGCATTACTCCTTATGCAGTTGCACCAAGAGAGTGGTTTCTGGGAAGGAAAAGTACAGTATCTCATTGAGAGGATAATTATTTCTCCTATCTTTTTATCATGACTTTGGGAGAATCAGCTTTTTTGAGGTATGGTTTCTTGGCCAGATGCTTGACAGGCCCAGGTAGATTAACTCTTAAGGAAGGAGACAACGGTATACAATAGTCTAATCTTTGAAACAGATTAGAATGCCATTTTTACATTTAGGACCAAAAGTGTATTCCATGTTTTTTGAGTGGGAGGAAATAACCATCCTAAGCAGCTTTCAAGACTACCATAAATAATAACAAGACCTAAGATCTTTGAGATTTGAATCTATTGGTTCTGAAATTTGGCCATATGTTTAGAGGTAATGTTTGTATGGCCTGCACCTCATGTAAGTATTGGGAAGCTAGATATATAACACTTTGAGAAATACCCTTGTATGATTTCATTGAATGTCAGTTAGGAAATAGAGAGTGTAGAGTTCTCAAAATGTGTGAGTGTACCTTCAGGGATGTTTTGAAAAATGCGACTGGTCAATCAAGAATTTGAACGAATACATACTACACCATTTTCCTCTTTTAGTATAGGATATTGATGCCCACCTTATTTGAACTATTATAAGAATTAAAAGAAATTCTGGATACAGCATAATGAGTGTAATGGTAGTACTTACTACTATTTCCTGTTTTTATTTTTACAAATTGGGTTATGAATCAACCAACTTGCTTTTCATATGGTAATTAGTAAAGTAGATAAGGAGAAGGGAACAAACAGCTTTAAACTTCAAAAGAAAAAGTCAGGCCTTTTATGAAAAGAAAAATATCTTAAGGTAATTTAAGAATGCAGTGATTACGGCATCAATATATGTAATACTTTTGAATGTGAAAGATAAAAACTAGAAATAGCAATATTTTAGGCATGGATCAGAGTCTAGAGGCCACTTGCTGTGATTCCTAGGTTCTTGTATCCCAGAACAAAGAATTGGATGAAGAACACATGGATAATGATAGAAATAGAGACAGTTTATTCTAAGGAAGTGGGCAGAGAGCTGGGAAAAGTTGGAAACTCAAGAGCTTGGAGTATGAGAGTAGTGACCCTTTATGAGCCATCTCCAGAATTTGCATATTTCATATTTCATGTTCTTACATGTAGCCCTGGGAAGGGTTTCTAGTCTCTTGTGCCAGTTGACTTCTTTCATATGTTAATGTTTATGTCTATTTTCTTCATTTTACTAGCCTGCGACACCAAGAGCAAATCCATGAACCTAAAGGCTTGAATTTTAAATAGATTTTTTTTCAATGCAAATAACCAGAGAGAGAATGTTCTCTAGAGATTTCTGTAGTTAGAACTGTACAATAATGTTATTTTTTAATTATAGGAAAGCTCAGAGTGTGTTAGGCTTGTTACTTGCTGTAGTTATTTGGTCACTCAGAAGGGCACTTTATATTCCTCAACACTACCTACCAGTGGCCTCCCTTTCCCACAGCAGCAAACGAGCAGGCTCTCAAGGGTGTGGCTTCATGGCAGTGGAGGCACTTCTTTTTATTTCATGCCTCGTAATTATTAAAGCATGAGAGTTTTATGAAATCATTTTACCCCGTCAGAACCTGCTCAGATCAGTTTGGAAGTTTTCAGGTCATTAGATATTTTCTATTGTGTGTTTGGGGACATGGAGTACTTTGTGTGAAAATTCTTCTTCTTCCTTCTCCTCCTGTTCTTCCTCCTCCTCCACCTCTTCTTTCTATAGAAAATAAGAGGGGTTTTTTTTTCATTCAATATATTCTGATTAAGGATTCCCCTCCTACTCTTCCCTTCTAGATCCACAACCTTTCTGTCTACCCTTTGAAATCAAACATGTAAGCATTGCATCTCAGATAGAAAGAGATCCTGGCAGCCGAGAGCCAAGGAGTACCCCAAAGTCACCATCAGCATAGCAGCTTACAGCCCTGCTGCAGGGAAAGGTTTCCCCAGTGTGTAGCTAGAGTTTTCCTGCCTGGCCCACAGTCAGGACAAATCTCTGCCACCTGCCAGTCCCACAACCGCTCAGACCCAACCAAGTACACACAGAGACTTATATTGTTTAAACTGTTTGGCCTAATGGCTCAGGCTTCTAGCTATCTAGTTCTTACATCTTAAATTAATCCATTTCTATAAATCTATACCTTGCCACATGACTCGTGGCTTACCGGCATCTTCACATGCTGTTTGTCATGGCGGTGGGTGGCAGTGTCTCCGGCTCAGCCTTCCACTTCCCAGAATTCTCTCCTCCTTGTCCTGCCTATACTTCTTCCTGCCTGACCACTGGCCAATCAGTGTTTTATTTGTTGACCAATAAGCAACATGTTTGACATACAGACCATCCCACAGCACCAGTGTAACAGTTCTGCTTGGCAGGGGAGGGTTTCCCCTATGAAGTTATTACAGCTCTGCTCAGGTCCCCCAGAGTATAACAACTCTGCTCAGCTAAGGAAAAGTTTCCCCAGCAAAAGTGTTGCACTTCTGCTCTGTCCAGCAAAAGATACTACTTTCAATCCCCTTGCATTTGAACAAGCTTAGATTGGCTAGATTTCATGCTCAGGGATTGGTTGATTTTCCTGCTCAGGGATTGGTTGGTTTTTTTTTTTTTTTTTGGTTTTTCGGGTTTTTGTTTCTCTGTGTAGCTTTGCGCCTTTCCTGGAGCTCACTTGGTAGCCCAGGCTGGCCTCGAACTCACAGAGATCCGCCTGCCTCTGCCTCCCGAGTGCTGGGATTAAAGGCGTGCGCCACCAACGCCCGGCGGGATTGGTTGGTTTTGTGCTCAGTTGGTCGTGGGCAGATTTGGCTCTGGTTTTAGGGCCAAACTATTCCTTTCACTGGCCCTTTTTTTTTGCCTTTTGCTTCTCATTTCATGGTCAGGGTGTGTTTCTTTCACTGGCTCTTGTTCCAGAGCCAAAGTGTGTTTCTTTGGCTCTGGTTTCAGGGTCAGGATGGGTTTCTTTGGTTCTGGTTTCAGGTCTAACATATGTTTCTTTCACAGGCTCTGATTTCATACTCTACAAAATAGGTATTTAAGGAATAATAATAAAATAAAATAGGCTAAAACAAAAACAAACAAATTGGAATAGGGCAAAACAAACAGAAGAAAAAGCAGAAGAAAGACATATAGCCAACATACACACACACACACACACACACACACACACACACACACACACACACA
>CABHPR010117533.1:0-53703 GCA_902168415.1 Peromyscus melanophrys
TTCTTCTCTGGTCTTTTGGCCTGAATGGCCTATGGTTGAGAAGAAGGTCTCTACCTGAGTTGAAGGCTGGACTTTTGATGATGGGGGTGGCCTCTGGCCAAGCAGGTGTTTCTGCTGAGTTGAGGGCTGGAGTTCTGGCAGCTGGTGTGAACTCTGGTCCAGCTTTGGGTCCTCTGCAGGAGTTGTGGGCCAGGATATGGTGACTGGGAGGGTAGCATGATTGGAGGTAGGCTGGGCAGGCACTGAGTGGAGACAGTGTTCAGCCAGGTGTGCTACTCATGGTTCTGATGGCCGGTGTGGCCTCTGGTCAAGCAGCAGGTTCTCTGCTTGAGCTGGGAGATATGGAAGAGGGTGGTTGGGTGGGCAGAACTGAGAGAGAGGGGTTAGTTCTAGGGTGGGATGCTTACCTGGGGTTCTTGTTGCCTGTTTGGGCTCTGGTGGAGCAGGGGGTTTCTCACCAGAGTTGTGGGCTAGGGTATGGTGAGGAACTGAGGGGGGATTGTTGGAAGTAGGCTAGATGGACATTGAGGGAATATTGGTGGTCCACGGGTGGGACCTTTACCTGGGGTTCTGGCTGCCAGCATGGCCTCTGGTAGAGCAGGGGGCTTCTGCCAGAGGAGTTGTGGGTCAGAATATGGTGAGGAGGAAAGGAGAGGCAGTTGGAGGTAGGCGGGGCAGGCAGTGAGGGAGTGTTGGTGGTCTGCAAGCAGGGGGATACCTGGGGTTCTGGATGCCAGCATGGCCTCTGGTGGAGCAGGAGCCTTCTGCCAGAGTTGTGGCTATATTTATTTTTCACTTAGCTTGGGAACTCAATAATAGTAGGGCTTTCTATTTTTTTTTTATAGTTGACCACTGAAACCCTTGTGTCCCGCAAAGTGCTTATAAAATATCCATTGGGTTAAAACATCTGAATTCCTTTCCTTTCATTGTGGGTATCTATTTGTGTTTGTTTCTTTCTAGTCTCTGATGGTGACTAGGTTAGACTGGCATTTTCCATCCTCCTGCCTTAGCCTCCCAAGTGCTAAGATTACAGACATGCATCACTATGCTCAGCTTTTGGTCATAGTAAAATAGGAGCTCTCTACAATGGCAAGAGGTCTTGGTGAGTCAGGCTGTGTCCACTTTCCTGAGTTTACTGCCTATTACTCTCCCCTTGCACACTTCATTCCAGCCTTGACATTCCAAGAAACATATATACTCTCTGTAGTAAAGTTCTACTGACTTACATTGTTTAGAGAGAGGAAGAGAACATGGAATGTTAAAGTGGACCAAATTTCAAACCATAGACTAGCCATTTACTTTTAGATATTAGAAAGATGCAAAAGATTTTCTAGTCCTCAATTCTCCATTTCTAAAATTGGAAAAAAAATATTATCCTGGCAAAATTCCTATGATTGGGCTTGGCATAGAGACACAGGTAGTAATCATTACTGTCAGTGATCATGAATATATCATCCAGATACTGTTATGAAATAAATATCTGTACAATCTCAGTTAAAAAGACATTGTCATACTTTTCTGGGTAGGCCACTACAGATTAGCAAGGGATACTTCTGCTAACCTTGGCTGGCTTACTTATGTAAGCCTCAATAGTTCTGCTCTGAGTTGTGGGTCCAGCCAGGCCAGATCTGTTCAATATGTCTGGTTCAGGTTGATGAACACAAGCCATAGGAAGAGAGCTCTTGCCATTTCCAAGGACTAAAAGCAAAAATGAGGCATCTTAAGAACCTTGGCTCAGAACTGGCCCCACATCCCTTATGTGCATAATCTATTGTCCAGACAAAGTCATGTGCATGAGCTTTACTTTATTTTGAAAATCAAGCACTAAAATTAACAAAGGGGGTCTCTCTTCTAGAGAGAACACATTGCAAATCCTAATGAAGGCTGGAATTTGAAGACACCAAGAACTGTTAGTAATGTGAAGTAATAACTTTAGGATACTGTCATAATCACTGAGTTTTGGGAATTTGCCTAGTGGCATATTTTAATTACATTTTTCTGCTGGCAACATCTTTGTCCTAATAGGTTTACACTCCCCTTAGATCAACTGGAATTCATTTTCTCTTATCCTCATGGCTTATGTAAGCCATATTCCCATTGAGGATACTCCATTTTCAACTGAGGTGTTGAGTATAATATAGTTAATTTGGCATTGACTTCTACAATTTGAAGCAAACTTATGTCTTCATTTAGTTTCTGTACTACATGGAATATTGTTATGTAGCTGCAGATAATGTTTGTTGTTGTTGCCTGGTATGAAAAGCTGTATTTTAGAGGCTGTTTATATCAGTGTAAAATAATTCACCCTTTAACCAAAAAATTAACCAGATTCTTAAGAATATTGTTCCATTAGTTCTAGAAAACACTGAATTTCAACTTTTAAAGATTCATTATTAAAATACTGTCTTACAACTGTGTCCCAGTTTGGAATGATACATTTTTTTGTAAACTTTTAAAGCAACAGGCTGGCTATGAACAAGAACCCTAGAAATAAATCAGTAAAATTGTCAATAAGGTCTCATTGTCTTACTCATAAGGTCAATGTTGAGTATGTTGCTTCTTTGGTGACAATAAGTATTGATTGAAGGCTTACTGTGTTCAAACATCATGATAAGTATGGCACATGGAAAATCCCATTTAATCCACAAAGCACCCTGTGTGGAGGATGCACCAACTGAATTTATAAATAGACACAGGTTCAGAGAGGTTAAATAGCTTAGTCTTCTAGACAGCCAACAAGTGGCAGATCTAAGATTTGAATTCAGGTAGTTTGATTCCAGACCCTGAGTGGACAGTACTGTATAGGCAGAATACATTTATATATAAAAGTTAAACTTAGTGATATTGTATTTTATAAGTACTATTATGTACACATATTGGGTTTATTTTCTGGTGCTGGAAATAAACTCACTGTCTTGTGAATGTTAGACAAACACTTCACTATTGGGACTGTACTGCATATTGATATTTTAAAAGAAAATACTATTAAATATGTACTACTTCTACCATACATTATCAGAACTATTATATAACACTGTACTCAATAAATACTTGGATAAAGTTTTTGCTTTCTTGATTACCCCTGTACAGAATCTATGAAAAACCATTGTTCTAATATTTTAGTAGTTGAGCTCATTCTCCTCACGTATCCTTATTCTCATAAAGGTTTTTGAGTTCTAGGGTCTACATACATCATCTTTATTAAGCACCCACAATCAGAGCCATTGTCTTTCTTCTGGATGTGAATGAGACATTGCCATCTTTTGGTATAAGAGGCTCTCAAACATATGATTTCCAACAGCCTTTTTTGGATGGTTTCTATTACCCCGACTCCTTCGGCAGCCATTAGCTGCCTACAGTTCTCCAGGGAGGGGTGGGGCCTTATGAGCCTGTTTCCCATCCGTGATGGAGTGTTGATAGTGCCAATCTCATCAGGTTTTAGGCTGGTTGCCCCTGCTGCTGTGAGTTCATGGGTACAACAACCATGGCACGGCCAGAGGGTACCACTTTATAGCACTCTTTCTCATCCTTCAGCTCATGCCTTCTTTCCACCCCTCTTTCTGCAATGTTCTCTTGCAGGGAGTGATATACATGTCTCATTTAGGACTGAGCATCCAGTAATCAAGTAGTCTTCATACTCTGAGCAGTCACAAAGCTTTCCATTGAGTTTATCTAACTTACAGGAGTGACAGTAATTACATTTAATTAAGAAAGGCACTGTCCTCTCTGGAATGAAGTCATAGATCTTTTTCCCTTGGGGTATCATGTAATTGCCCAGATGGGAACTATCTCTCTTAGTAGCAGGTGAAAAAGTTGGTTAAGCCATTTGATTGGAAGGAATAGACATATGCTCACTGAGATTGTTTAAATGGGGAATGAGGATGTACTGGAAATATTTACCAATATGGAACCAAGGTTGATGGGTGGTGACAGGTGACAGATCTAAAGGCTTTAAAAGCTTCCAGAGCTCCAAGACCATTGCTCTCCTGTAGAAGATGGGGTTCAATTGCTCTCTGACCTTTTGGATTCTGTGAGTGGGTACATTTAGCCAGGTGTCCCTGGGGAATGGTGCCCAAGCTATAGTAGCCATCTGCACATCAAGAGACAGAGGCAGATGTAACTGTATAAAAGTCAAGTAGGAACCCAGGTCCCATGGAGTCAGTGAAATAACAAGCCCAGAATGACCTGCTGCATTTCTGCTTTAGGAGTTACAACTCTTGTTAATTGAATGATTGATTTCTGCTGGTCAGACACATTCTCATCCTTTTCTTAGTAAATAATTCATACTAATTAGCATAGCATCTATGGTTATACGAATGTGTTGGGCAGGACACGTCCATATGAGATTCATAGATCTTGAAGGTGGGCTGAACGAAGGCCACGTACTACTGTGTGGACTCTTCACCATGCAATTCTAGGGTCACCAATTCCATAGTCTATATTGTATGTCATAGCTGTGCCTCAGTCTCCTGTTTTCTCCTTAGAAGACCACGGATGCTCTTAGTTTTCTTTATTCAGTACATAGGATATTCAGAGAAAATAAACCCTTCACCTTTGTCTATAGTGCTTGGGGCAGGGCCAGTGCAGAGGGGTCTGTTGACAGAGGATGTTTCCTCTTGGGGACCAGCTCTCGTTCAGCCACCAGGCAGGATGAATGTGTGACAGTCAAAATGATTTGAATGTCTCTCGTTAAAGGAGGCTCATGGTCTGTGGATGAAGAATAACGGCAGTGGCGTATCAATCACATATGTGTTTTATTTTAATCCCTTAGAGAACAGAGGATGATGGTCTCACTGTTTCCCCAGACTGAAGAGGAATAGAAGCATGATTTGTGTTACTGGGGACACATGAATTCTGTGTGTCAGTAACAGCACCTGAGTGGAGATTTTATGTCTGTCTTGATGCCCGGGGAGAGGTAACTGATTGTGTGGAGCTCGGGGAATAGTCCACCTGGGGCTGGTAGTGGAGCAGAGGCAAGGGGAGGTATAAATGCCAATTCCTAGGACTCAGGGGAGGACAGGTCCCTCTTCCTGTCTCTCAGGTAGTGGCACAGAAACTGTTGTCATGAGAGAAGCCCTGTCTTTTCTGTGAGAGCAGGGGGAGAATATTTAGTCTCCCCCCAAGAAATAATTTTTCTCTCTCCCCAAATAAGCTTTCAGAGGTTGTCCTGATGCTCTTCCAGATTCCTGTTAAGCAAAAGAAGCTGAGCAGGCACACTTGGATACACCTACACAGAGCTGTTCTGAGGAAAGGGTTTGGCTAAGACTTTGGAGCCAGACATTCCTGGTTCAAATCTTGATAAGATCAATTCCCAGCTCTAGGACTCTGGGTCCCCCATATAACTTTCCCAGATCTTGGTGTTTATATTAGACAGAGTTTTCTAGAGTCCCAGAACTTATAGAATGAATCTTTCTCTCTCTCTAATGACTTACAGGCTGCAGTTCAACTAATTCAACAATGGCTAGCTGCGAATGGAAAGTCCAAGAATCTAGTAGTTGCTCAGCATCAGGAGGCTGGGTGCCTCGATTGGTCTTCTGTATTTGATGGAATACCAAAGAAGTAAGCTCTAATGCTAGTGAAGGAATGGATGTGCTGGCAAGGTGAAGGCAAGCAGGAAAAGAGGAAGGAAGGCTTTCTTCTTCCATTGTCCTTATATAGACTTCCAGCAGATGGTGTGGCCCAGATTAAAGGTGTGTCTTCCTGTCTTAAGATCTGGATTAAAGATGTGTGTCACCCAGCCTCAAGATCTGGATCAAAGGCATGTTGTCTTCCTGCCTCAAGATCTGGATCACAGACATGTTCTCCATTTCTGGATTGTAGTTTATTCCAAATATAGTCAAGCTGACAACCAAGAATAGCCATCACAATCCACCCCTTGTCAACTTGACACACAATCATATATCCTTATGTCATGATTAATTTCCAAATGAAAACAATAACCAGGTCATAATGATGCCTAAACATAATATAACTATCTCATATGCTCTCAAATGCATTATATATTTAACTAGGCTATAATTATGCCTAACTTGACATAACTATCCCTTGTACAACTGCAAACATATTATAAATTTAGAATATATGACAATATCCCTTGGAGGACATTCTTTTAGTATCTCAAACTTAAATATGGTAACCATTGATATTCTCTTAATTGATATCAATGAAATCAAAAGAAAACACAATATCTGCACAAACACATTCTTAACAAAATACAACAGAAGCACTCATGTCAATTATAATCTTCATTTCTGCAAATGATCACATGGCCTTAGATGGTATTTATATCTACCTTCCTCTACTACCCATTCTGTATTTCCTCTACCTTCTGCTAGCATCTCAGCAGTTCTTGGCTCTTTTCTTGGAGGAATGATCCACACCTTCATTCCTGATGGGTCTGTGCCCTTTGTCATCCTGCCTGAATTCAGCTATTTAGTTTCCCATTAACTTTAATCTCAGGGCATGGTAGCACCAAGAGATGCCCAAAAGCATCTCCTGCATTCCAGACATCATCCTTCTAACCTCCATTGTGGAGAGGCAATCCAATTTCCCCATGGTAATCTGAATCTATCACCCCTCCTAACATTGTTATTCCTTTCTTAGCCTGTTGGTTTAAGGGCATTCGAAGCCCAACGTGACCAGGAGAAGGTCTGACCTTGCAGTTCAATGGAATGTTTGTCATGCATGGCTTCTGTCAGGAGCACTATCCACTCTGGAACCAAAACTTGCAGGCTAGTAGAATTTAGGGTTGTGGACAGGAAGCAAAAACTTTCCTAGTGGGTCACTAGGGTGATAGTGAGTGAAACTATCCCTTTTTCTATTTGTTGATATCTGGGCCTATAGATCCTGGCTATGGGAGAAACAGTACCATATATTGGATGCTGACTCAAAGCATATACTGCCTCTGGAGAACCCTGTCCCAGCCCTCCAGGCTGCTGCCACCTAATTGGCACTGTAACTGTGTCTTCAAAAGGCCGTTCCACCTTTCTATCAGGTCAGATGCTTCAGGGTGGTGGGGGGGCATGGTAAGACCAGTGGATTCCATGATTGTGGGCCTACTGTCACACCTCTCTGGCTGTGAAGTGAGTTCCTTGGCCAGAAACAATAGTGCATGGAATACTATGTCAAAGAATAAGTCATTCTGGTAAGTCCATGGATGGTGGTTTGGGTAGAAGCATTACATGCAAAAAAGGCAAATCCATAAGCAGAATAAGTATCCACTCCAATAAGGACAAAGTGTTTTACTTTCTATGGAGGAAATGGTCCAATGAGGTCAACCTGCCTCTAGGTTGCTGGCTGGTCACCCCAGGGAATGGTGCCATATCTGAGGCTCAGTGTTGGTCTCTGTTGTTGGCAGAGCTCATACTCAGCAACAACTGTAGCCAGGTCAGCTTTGATGAGTGGAAGTCCATGTTGTTGAGTCCATGCATAACCCCATTTCTGCCACCATGGCCACTTTGTTCACGGGCCACTGGGCAATGACAGGAGTGGCTGGGGACAGAGGATGATTCTACAGAATGGGTCATCCTATCTATTTGATTACTGAACTCCTCCTCAGCTGAAGTCACCTTTTGATAAGTATTTACATGGGACACAAGTATCTTCACCTCCTTTGCTCATTTGGAGAGTTCTATCCACATACTTCTTCCCCAGATGTCTTTCTCACCAATTTTCCAGTCATGCTCTTTCCAAGTACCTGCTCATCCAGCCAATCTATTGCCTACACCCCATGAGCCAGTGAACAATTATACATCTGGCCATTTCTTCTTCCAAACAAACTGTGATACCATGTGTACTGCCCAAAGTTTTGCCCACTGTGAAGATTTCTCTTCACCAGTATCTTTCAGAATTGTCTCAGAAAGGAGTTGAAATGCTGCAGCTGTCCACTTCTGGGTGGTGCTTGCGTAACATTCAGAATCATCAATAAACCAGGCCCTAGTCTTCTCTTCCTCAGTCAACCAATCATAGGGAACACCCCATGAAGCTATAGGTGCATGCTTGGCAGTAGAAGGCATTATAATAGGAATAAGGACCATAGGCATTTGGGAAACTTTCATGTAATTTGTTTGTGCCTTTAGGACCTGCTTGGGCCTGATCACATATGTACCACTTCCATTTGATAATAGACTGCTGCTGTGCATGTTCTACTTTACAGCTTGGTGGGTCTCATAACACCCAGTTCATGATGGGTAGTTCAGGTTGCATGGTAACTTGATAGTCCATTGTCAAATGTTCAGTTTCCATTAAGGCTTAATAGCAGGCTAAGAGTTGTCTTTCAAAGGGAGAATAGTTGTCTGCAGATCATGTTAGAGGTTTACTCCAAAATATCCCAAAGATCTCTTCTGTAATTCACCTATAGGGGACTACCAAAGGCTCCAAACAGCATCTGTATTTGCCACTGCATCCTCAAGTACCATTGAGTCTGCTGGATCATATGGTCCAAGTGGCAGAGGAGCCCGCACAGCATCCTGGACCTGCTGAAGATCCTTCTCCTGTTCCAGGCCCCACACAAAGCCAGCAGCTTTTCAAGTCACTTGGTATATGAGCTGGAGTAACACACCCAAGTGAGGAATGTGCTGTCTCCAGAATTCAATTAGGCCTACATATCCCAAAGAGGTAGGCTCCAATGCCAGTGAAGGAATAAATGTGCTGGCAAGGTGAGAACAAGCAGGTAAAGAATGAACAATCTCTTCCTTCTTCCATCATCTTTATATAGGATTCTAGCAGAAGGTGTGGCTCAGATTCAGGGTGTGTCATCCCACCTCAAAATCTGGAACAAAGGCTGTCGTCTTCCTAACTCAAGATCTAGATCACAGGTGCTCCCTTCATTTCTGGATTGTAGTTCATTCCAGATAAAGTCAAGTTGACAACCAAGAATAGCCACCACAGTGTTTTTTCCAGAAAACCTGACATGCCTTAGTTTCATTTTCTTCACAGACCTTGAAGTCAGAGTTCAAGCATTGTTCTTTTAGGAGACAGTTACAGGAAATGTGTGTTGGAAGTGAGGAAGAGGTATTGGAAAGGGAGAGATCCAATAAAGGATGCATTCTCAAACTAGCTAGTCTTGGAAACTGGAAACGGAGGCTAGGCTTGAGATTTCAGGTTTGTCTCAGTCAAGGCTCACACTGAGAGACTCCTCACTGATTCGTCTTAGGGGGCTCCCCGAGTATGATCAGAGGTGTAGTCTTTGGAGCAGCCCACTTGCCCTACATTTGGTAAACTGTTATCAGGACATTAAGAGAAAAGGCCTCTCTGCTTAACAAGAAATGGAGAGGGCACCAGGCTGAGTCCCTTTACCTCTGCCATGCCATGCAATGGTACCTCACTGTTAGAGGGCTATGGTGTTTCCATCAATAAATGCTTTCAGAATGGCCCACAGAAAGTTCTAGCGCTCTGCTAGTGGCTGTTTGTGTTATCCTTAGAGCTAGTCTTCTGTGTGAGAGCCTGGGAAAGGAACTGACCTGGATTCAAATCCTGCCTCTTTCTGTAACCACTGGAGGGAACAGCTTTTCAGCTTCTGGGACAAGGTCTAAATCAGTGACAGACTTCTGTGAAAGGCCAATTCATAATTATTTGGGAGCTAGACAGATGGTTCAGTGGGGAGTTTGGATCCCAGCACATATGTAAAAGCTGGGAAACAGAGATAGGTAGATTCCCTGGGGTTGCTGTTTAGTTAGGACAGCTGAAACAATAAGCTCTAGGTTCAATGAGAGACCCTGTCTCAAATACTAAGAAGAGTGATAGAAAAAGACACCTGGTCAACCTCTCCTCTACATGCACATGCGTGGATGAGTATACTAGCACATCTGTGCACACACAGGCTTATAACATACATACATTAAAAAAATAAGAATAGTAATTGTTTCTTTACAGGCCTTATAATATGTTACTTCTATTCACTGAGGCCTTGTATCATGGAAACAACTATAGACAGTATATCTGTCAGTGGATGTGACCCTGATTGAGTGAAAATTCATGAACTATCCATTATTTTGCTCAAGAGCCAATGTACCTTCCTCTACCCCTGTATACCATTAGCTAAAAGGGCTTTTACTTCTCAAGACACAGTAGAAAGAGGCATGAAATATGCTCTGTACAACCCTGCCTGCTTTTGAATTTTAGCTTGAAGGATTTTCTCGGTAGAGACTTCATGCAAAATGTTTATTATCTCACCATTATGTTTCTCACCTATAAAATGAAGGTGATGAATGTACCTACTTCATAGGGTCATTTGGATGATTGCATGGGTTAATCTATATATACGGCTTGAAATAATATCTGGAACATTTAAAATTGAAAAAATGTTTATATTACACCTATTTAGATTTCCTCTCTCTTCTCTCTTGTCTTTACTGAAAATCCATTGGAATTATTTTGGAGCAAAAACTACAGGATCATTCCCTAGATCTTTCTTAAGATTCAGATCTGGTACAGCTATTTACTGAAACATTTGAGTAACTTTTAAGAATTGTAGGGTTCAAATCAAAGGGCCATTTGACAATTCTAGAGGCTTTGCAGGTTGGTCTAACCATGGAAGAGGGAGCTATTGGCATGCCATATATAGAAGCCAATGATGCTAGCCTCTGTGGCAAGATTTATTTGCTTTAAACTGGCATTAGTGCCAGACTGAACCCCTAAATTAGACATGTCACTACTGAACTCTTAACCTCTAATATTTGACACAGTGTATGTCATAATATCACACATGATTTATAAATTATCATCATAATTTTTCTGGCTCACGGGCTTTGAAAAGATGGATGGAAATATTTTGTCAAGATAAGTACATGTAGTCATGGAGGGTAATTTTTTTTCTTTCTTTTTTTGAATGGCACTATCATTGAATGAAAATCTTGTCAGGTGCCTAGTTGGTGAAAAATGTATAATTTATTTTCTCCTACATCAAATTTAAACATTGCAGAATTGTTTTGACAATGGGAGTGGTGTCCTTTGCATTCCATATCTTTCTATCAATCTGGGACAATTGGAGCTGACAGAGGACAGCCCCCCAAATGCTGGTCTTTGTTCAGATTTAAAGAAGCCTTTTCTCCATAAATTACAGAGGTGTCTGGCAGTGGAAAGTCTGCAAGACTGAATTCCTAACTATTGAACTCTCAATATTATGACAGCATGGCTTTGAAGTGGAATACCCCCATTCAAATGCTCTCTCTTCTCAATTTCCACACTGGAGCAATTACTAATAGCTCTTTTCCATCAAAATCTCACCATGACCTCTTTCTCTTATTTCTAAATATGGAGATCTTTCAACTTGACAGATATATTTGCGAGAGAATTTTTAATTAAAAAAAAACAGGTCTAGCTGGTGGCTAGGGGGGGTCATAGGCCCCGAGGGAGAACCTACTACTAATGCTCTGCTAAATGCACAGTGTCAAACTGCCTTCTAAATTAACTCTTTGACAATTTGATATAAGTATATAACACATTTGAATTACTCTCATCCCTATCCTTTTTATCTCTCGCTCTCACTCATGTCAACCCTCTATCCTCCCTCTAAGTTCTTTCCCATATTTTCATATTTGCTGGTTTTGTTTTGTGACAGACTGAGTTTAATCAGGATAATACATGTGGTCATTGGTTTGCAACTATTCATTGGAGTTTGGTAGACTCCCTGGTAGATATACAACTAAGGCAATGAGTTCCTTTTTCCAGAATCTGTCCATTGCCAGTAGCTCAGCATGGAGGACTAGGACCCCATGAGTCTCTCTCCCATCCGTGACTAATTTTCTTTTACAGCCTCAGTGCTGATAACTTCGGCTTCCCTGAGATCATGGTTTCAATGGTTGTGCCATACCTAGAGGATTGCTGTGTGCAGTTCTTCCCCAGGCTCTTCATGCTTCCTGCCTCCTCTAGCACTGCTCTCAGCATTGGCCAGAGAAGTTCGTTTTGCAGAAGGCAGACTCAGAAATGTTCAGAATGTGAACGTTAAGTAACTATGGGGTGACCACCCCTAAACAGGATGTTTTTATTGCCTGCTCTGAGGCTCATGGATTTACTGTAACCGTGTTCACTTGCACCATACCTATACCAGAGTGGACCCATCACCATTTCATCATGCAATGGGAGGGACTTGTGAGGCCCCACCCCTCATCTAGGAACTATAGGCAGTTAATGAGTTCTGGGGGAGGGTTGTCATTTTCTTCAGTGGTATAGCCACTGATAAGTTGTCCACAGTCTAGTAAATTAGCCCCCAGCTCATGATCATCCAAGCAACTATAATTAAACTCAGTGACACACACTCACTGCCCCCGCCCCACCACAAGCCATCAAAGTACAAGGGGGAAGAAGGAAAGGTTTCAGCAGAAGATGGAGTGGGATAACAGGGTAAAGGGGTATAAAAGTGACAAAGATCTGTATACATTTGTGGAAATGTCAGAAAATGAAGTGCGTTCCAATAGGACTTCTGCCAAAAGTCATTTCTTAGTGACTCCTTTTTTTGACAGCCAGCTTTCACCTGACCATCAGCAGGTTCCCATGGCTACTGTGAGGCTTCTAATGTTCTTATGAAGTGTTTCCACCCTCTTGCAGCCCACATGGAAGCTTTGTGATGATTAAAGAAGAGTATCCTCTGAGAAGACTCACACTACAACCAAGACATGGGGTTTTGATCGGGAGGTCTTGCACAGTTCCCAACCAGTGCACTCTTATAAGGCATATTTGAAAGTTGTACTCTAGCCAGCTTTATCTCCTGGCTTCATATCTTGTTTGGTCAATCCCATTCATCTTACTTGTCAATCTGTTTGATCAATTATTCATCTATAATTCCCACAGTGTGCCTGCCACAATATTGAACCATACAGTTTTTCCTATCTGGTTCACTTTTGGATGTTGGTCAACTGTTAATGGCTAATTTTGAAAAGACGAGTCATGACTCACTCAGATAATAAATGACTCTCAAAGATTTGATTCCACTTCTAGTTTGATAATAATATTTTACAGTTGGTTTGAAAGGGAATTGGACTTACAAAGAATGATGCTCTGTCAGGGATACTCACTTTTGTTTCATGAGCAGAAAGCATTTGCCTTGATTTGGACAGGAGATATTTATGTCACCAGCATCATCCACAGCTTATTTTCTCCTTGGAGATACTGATTGGTAAAAGAGAGCCAGAGTACATGTATACTGATGGAATGGAAGCAGAATCAGAGCAATGGTTCTCAACCTGTGGGTCACAACCCCTCTGGGGCTTGAATGACCCTTCCACAGGGGTCTCCTAAGACCATCAGAAAACACAAATATTTACATCATGATTCATAACAGTAGCAAAGTTACAGTTATGAAGTAGTAACGAAAATAATTTTGTGGTTGGGGTTATCACAACACGAGGAACCTTGTTAAAGGATTGCAGCATTAGGGAGATTGAGAGCCACTGTTCTAAAGGGTTTGGTATATGTTATCCAGCACCCTGCAGTAGCCATCCCTGGTCTAGGCCATAGCCTTTGACATTTTAAACAGAGATAGCCACTGCAGATAGGATGAGAATGAAAACAGACACAGTGTGGTGTGGAAGAAGGTGAGCCCTATTAGTAGGAAATCTTCTAGGTGACCAAGTCAAGGAGGATCTTAGTCTAAATTGTTTAAAATGCCGCTCCTCCTCTAGATGGGCCACTTATTTTTTTCCCAAGAAATCACCTATACTTAATTTACTCAGTAAATGAATATCAAAAAAAATTCCAAAACCTTTTTTATTCAAAAGTATTCTGCATGTTAGGCGACTCTTAATAAGGGAGGACACTTTCTCCACACTCATCTGAAGTTTTTGTTGGCCTTAATTTTCCTCACAAAATTTCTATTATATGGAAATTCTTAGGGTGTCATAAGCAAAGACAGATGAAAAACTACATTTTGGGGGCAGAGCGAAAAGCAGGAAGTTGGCAAGCTCCGCCGTGGAATTTGTGTGTTCAAGCACCCTTTCTCTGCAGTAAAATTTTGTGCAGCTCATCTGCATCCTTACTTGTTTTCACCCGAATTAGCATGGTGACCTCCATGGCCGCATTCTTCTTATCAAGCGGTGGATCGGGCACACAGACAATGAGGACGTTATTCTTCCCCATCCGGGTACATGGTGTATTGGCAGAGATCAGCACATTCAGGAGTACGCTGCCTACCTTGATATCACGCACTAAGAGCCGCGTCTTCTGATTGGCCGTGGCTTTTAAATGCAGTATACCCACACCTTTTTCTTTAAATTCACTGTCTTTCTTGTACAATAGTTTACATCTTTTGGAGTAGAAAACATCCTCCTCCTTCTCTTCCACGAGGACCGCCTTGGGTGGCTCATCCCTTCTGCCTTTGTATTCATCACTGCTGCCTTGTGCTGGACTGTCCAGGGCGTTGGCAGACACTGGTTTCCTCTGGGTGGAACCTTTACCTGTTAAGCTGGAGCTTCTGGTAGATGATGAAACTCCATTCATTGGATCAGAGCTTAAGGAAACCCAAACTTGGCTTTCAGTCGTGTTCTTGCCAAAGTTACACGAGGTACTTGTTGCTCCTTGTGATGGGTCCGCTTTCTTCTCAGCTACAAACTCCGTCTTTTCAGACGTGACTGACTCTGGCTGTAGTTCAGCGGCAACATCTCGGGAAGGAGGCTGTGTCCCAACCCAGCCCCTGTTGGGATCTCTTTCGAAAAGACAGCCGCAGCTGCTATGGAGCTGCTTCTCGATGGCAACCAAGTATTTCTCATACTGTTTAAACACAGGCGTCAGGTCACAGAATGGGTTTGCGTTCACATGCTTCACTATCCAGTCCCGGACAGAGCAGTTCAGGCCAGTCAACTGCCTGTGGTAGACACTCCCAGCGTAGGCTTGACTGAAAGCCAGGCCGGAGAAGGCAGGATACTGACTGTGGCCGTTAGTCTGGGGATCTGAGATCTGTTCATGGTCCAAAGAGGTGGGGCCATTCGCAGTAACAGAACCCAGGACTGCCTTGGGCTCTGCTGCAGCCCTGGCTGTATTCTTTCTGGTTGTTAGTCCTTCCCGAGGCTCCTCGCCAGGGCCACTGCTAAATTCTCCTCCTCCTGAAGGCACAGCCAGACCTTTAATCCCTTTGGAAGTTCCTCCGTCATCGGGCTGGAGTCTGGTGTTTCTCCGCTTGGCTCTCTTTATGGTTCTATTCCTCAGGACATCCTGACTGGCCAGTGAGAATGTTCCCTCCTCTTCGGCGCTTTGATGCAAGTTCCTGCCTGTCACTTCCTTCTTGGCATTTTTTTTGGCCATATATGTTGACTCTCCTTCAGGGTCCCCACAGCTCTTTGTGGGTCCTGAGAGCTGTCTTTGTCAGAAGCCTGGAGAGATTTGGTTGTCAGCAAATCTGACGTCTTGGAAACGTGTCCATGGCCCTCCTTTGTATCCCGCACTGAGCGAAGGGACTTCTGGGCCTGATACCACTTGGGGAACGGCGACCACACAGCGCGCTCCAGGCTGGAATCTCGGGGCTATTTAAATTTTAACGGACCTTTTTCAGGCCTTTGGTCTGTATGCCTGAGAAACTGGATATTCAGGAGGGAAACAAGTAAAATCTGGGATTTTTTTAATAGGAATGAGAATACCACATCTGCCTTTTCGGCTGCTTCATCTTCTTATATTTCTCCTCCTTAATTTTGCTGTCCATTTTTAAGGTACATGTATATAGTGATCTTCTGCTTTTACCAAGGCAATAGGTTCCAGGCCCTCAATGAATGCCTGCAACTGTAGATATTGCAGAACTAAGTTTGCATACATATATATGTGTGTATGCATGTGCGTGTCTAGGTAAATATAAGCCATTAAGCCATGGTTTCTCATATATATATCTATAACTATACATATATATAGATATAGATATATATATCCTTTAAAAATAGTTTTTTAAATTAGGTTTAAGATACCAACAACAGTGATAAAACATAATGCATCTTTACAAAGTTATTTGAAACTTATCTGGTGTTTATTTCTTAAATTTTCAATTCAGTGTTTTTAGAGCACATTTAACTGCTTATAACTGAAAACTTAGAAGGTGAAACTGCATTTTACAGAGGGCCACTGACTCACGCTCCTCTCAAGCCAAGTGTGGCATATCATCTGCCTTTGCTATTTACTGTGTAACATTTTATTTCTTCATAATTTGTGTGCTGTAGAGTCACTCAAATGATCAGTGAAGCTTCCAGCAAAGCATCTTAAATAATAAAATTTCAAAAATACCAAAATAGCCATCAGGGACACCTGAACTTTTCTGGATTCCAACTTATTTGGTAGTGAAATCAATTTGATTATACTAGGAATTAGTAAACTATGCCCTGTGGCCTGGCATGAGGTTACAAACAAAGTTTTATTGAAATGCATCTATGTTCATTGTATATAGTCCACATATTGCTTTTATACAGCAACAGAGATAAATAGTTATAACAGACACTGAGTTCCCTGTGAAACCTCAGCTATTTATCATTCATCATTTTACAGGCAAAGTTTGCCGCCCTGTGAGTTATGAAAGAGGTTAGAGTTAATGTTATTTGTTTTGTAGTCATGCATTCAGCCAATATTTAATGTAGCTACTAAAGTCCAGACTATGTCCTAAAATTTGCAGGTGAACTGCTAGTTACCTTAAGTATTAAGGTTCTCAAGTTGTTAATCGGATACTAGTGTGTTCCTTTGCTGTTTCACTTTTGGTAATGCTAAAGGATGCTCTCAAATCTTAGTGTTGAGATTTTCATCTCCATATCTTGGTTTGGGTTTTCCTGCAAGCAAGCCATCAGACAAAGATTTGGGTTCCAGAACTTCTACTGGGTGGAAAACAAAACATCAAACACAATCTGACAAGCCACCTATCATCCTTTGTGACAAGGTTAAGACCTCTGTGGATAAAGTCTAGAAAATATGTAAAGTTCATCATCAGAGATGGCCCACCTAAGTGGGGTGAGTGGGGACATTTGTTTCCCAACTTTAAAGTGTCAGTTGAAAGCCACTCATGAGTTCAAGGGCAGAAGATGGGAAAGTCCAATTTCTATTATTCTCTATGTAGTCAGAGCCTTGATAGCAGCAAATTTTCCTTCACCATATGTTGCTCCCTTCCCTTACCCAAAGGTACATATCTTAAGACCCATTTCAGACATGTGCATTAGTTCCACAGGAATCTGTTCACTTGGTTGTGAAATATCATCATTGAATAATTTGTATTTCATGATACAGAGTTGGTACAGTCCTCATGAAGTTATGTTGAAACTTGACCTTGGTTATCAGACCATGGGGTAGACCTTGAGGACAGTGGTATGGTCATCTTTCAAGGCCTTTTCTTGGGTCAAACTTCTGCTCAGTTCTTAAGCAACGAGAGGTAGTTGTTTTTCTCTATCACATCAGATGTCCCCACTCTTCCCTCCTACTAGTTTCCAGTCTGATCTCTCACCTGCAGAAAATGAGAGTCTCTTTTCATGTTGTCCTTCAAACCTGCTGGCTTTCTTTCTTTCCCCGAGTTGGTATTCAGAGCACTTTATTCGGTCATTTCCTTCTTTCTTCTCATGGGTGACACTTGACAGCCCTCGGGAATTCCACAATCATTCCAATGACCATTGCCACTGTCTTTCTCAGGAGCCAGAGAGATAACACAAACCACTGCATCCTCTTCCAGGTACACCCCATTCCAGGTTACTCCAGGTAAGAGTCATGGCAATTCTGATAGTATAGCATACCCATGGTCTAACCAATAAGAGCAATTCTGTTTGAGTTAGCCAGTTTCAAGCTTCTAAGGTTAATTATATCCCCATCCCCCTGCCATGTGTAGGTGATGGGTTTGTATGCATGTTTGCATGTGTCTGGGAGTGCTTGTTTGTGGAGGCCCAAAGGTGATACCTTGTATCTTACCTGGCTTATTCTCCACATTATATACTGAGGCATGATCTCTCCCTGAACTTCCTGGAGATCATCTATTCTGGCTTGTCTTGCTAGCCCACTTGTTCTGGGTGTCCCCTGTCTCTGCCTTCTAAGTGCTGATATTACAGACAGCTGCCATGCCTTCCCAGCTTTAAGTGTGTCCTGGAGATCTGATCTCTAATCCTCAGGCTTGCAAGGCAAATATCCTACACACTGAACCATTTCCTCATCTCCTTCAAGGGTCAGTTTTAAAGATGCCTTTCCTGGGGCTGGTGAGATGGGCTCAGCAGGTAAAGGCATTTGCTGCCTAGCCTGATGCACCTGAGCCCAACACCATGAATACTAGGGATACACATAGTGGAAAGAGAGAGATGCTCCTGTAAGTTGTCTTTTGATGGCCTCATGTGCATACACATGTGAGTGTGCCTGTGTGTGCAAATTTAATGTTTTTTTAAGATAAATTTTCTAAGACCATTTTGGTTTACAACTGAAGTATGTAGTTCGTTCTTGTTTCCTCACGACTTTCTCACACAGTAAACACCGAAAGCCTTATATCACCAAACAAAAACAAACAAACAAACAAACAAACAAAAGACTAAAATAGAACCAAATGGGAAAAAACTTCTCAATTTCAGATAAATTTGAGCTGCTTTTCTTTATACGATCTTGTTTTGAAATTTGAGCATTCACTTTCCTTAATCTGTCTAATTCCAAATGTCTTGATGCCATGTGTATATGCTAAGGTGAAATTTGTCTTGGTTTACCTAGGAAACACAGGAGGACATATTAGCTTGAAACAGTGGAGGTAAAACAGCTGGTCAGGAGGCCAATACAGTATCACAGTGAGCAGCTAGGGCTTAATCCCATGGGAAACTGAGAACTACAGCAAAATACAAACTTCCTTAAATTCCCAACAGGAAATGAAGGTGCTGGGGAATTGGCAAATCAATTCCCAAGATTCATTGGCTGAGAGTTCTTCTCAGACACCATTAAATTCTAGTATTTTCAGTCATCTGACCTTGGACAAGGTGACTTGATTTGAGTTCCAGTATAAAAAGCAACATGTGGTCCAGGAAGCCCCAGTTGCAATTTTGAAGGAGTCATTGCAAGTATGGGGGTATGGAGGCATTAAAGAGCATTTATCACCCATGAGCTCTGTTTGTACTCAGATCTGCTTGTAGCCCATGTAAAGCTGATTTCATCACAACAAAGGAGTTTCTCATTGACTATAGTTTATAATAAGATGCTTAATGATAAAGAGGTGTGAATCTGACAATTATAACTCAGCTGCATTGAAACCACATTCTTTCCTCTCTTGTCTTAGAATCCTGTTAGCCCTGGCCAATAGTTCTCTTCCTTGAGTGAGGCCAGAGCTGCTTTTTCTTGGCTCAGAGTCAATGTATCTTCTACACTCTGCAAAGGGAACCCTGGATAGAAATATGCACTCTGTGGATTGTTGTCTGAGAGCTCAAATGCTATCTATGGTCCACAGCTTCACTCTCTGTTTTATGGGCTAATTCCCATCACTTAAAGCAGAGCTCCCATAGCCACCAAAGCCAGCTTCCTGCATCAGCACTGGAAAGAGATGACACTGGGTATCTTCCTTACCCTCCTGTGACTGACAGCTTAATTCATTAAGTTAGTGAGAAAAATATCAAGTTCACAACCTCATTTAAACATAAATCTATGCTCATAAACTATGGGAGGATGGAAGAAATTTATTTTTATATTAGAAAAAAATTATTTAAGTATAGTTTCATAGCTTGATATTTTCAAGGTGTGATAGACAAAATATTGGGTCTATCCAACGATGTTCCTTCTGCATCCCTAGGGCAGATCCTGTGAATACCATATTTTACATGGCAAAGAGGACTTTGCTCATTTGAGAAAGAAAGGATCTTGATGTAAGTGGGTAGAGCACAGCAATTACAATGGGCTTATCATTGAATGAGTTCGGAGTCATTCAGCATCAGAGCAGGAAATACAATGATGGAAGCGCTGGCCCTGTGATAATTTAAAGATGGAGAGGAAGGCAGAGAGAACAAGGAGTAGATTGCCACTTGGAATCTTTAGAAAGAATGTGACCCTGATGGCACAGTGATAATTGTCTCCTAAGACCCATTTTGTACATCTAATCTCCAGAACCATAGAATAATGTGTTTGTGTTTTAAACCATTGAATATTGTAGTTTCTTGATGATTGTGGTGCTTTAAATGAGAAATGTCTCCTATAGTCTCAGACATTTGAATGCTTGGTCTCCAGTTGGTGACACTGTTTGAGGAAGCTTAGGAGTTAAGGCCTTGTTTGAAGAAGCGTGTCACTGGAGGGAGGCCTTGGGAGTTTAAAGACTTACTCCACTTTGGAGTCCACTCTCTGTTTGGTGTTTTTGGCTCAGGATGTGAGTCCTCAGTTTCCTGCTCCTGCTGCCATGTCTTTGCTTCACTTTTGTGGACTCTGACCTTCTGCAGCCATGAGCCCAAATAAACTCTTTAAGTTGTCTTGGTCATGGTGTTTTGTCACAGCAGCAGAACAGTAACTAATACAGTGGTGTAGCCTCAATAAAAATATTCATTAGTATATAGATCTCTGTGAATTATGATACAGGTGCAAAAATTTAGTTAGTGAAATCACACTTCACAGCTCTATTACATATACTCTGGGAACTTCAGAAAGTTACTTAATGCATTGAATCTTGTTTCCTCGTCTGTGAAATGGGAGTAATAACAACATGTATCTCAGATTGTTATGAACATCAACCACGATGATTTATAATCTATATAATGTATATCACAGAGTTTCTGGCACATAATAAGAACTAAAATATTGACTTACTGCAACATAATGATAACAACCCTTATTCCTATGAACACTTCACAGTTCACAAAGCATTGTCACATACACAGTTATTGCTCTTACTCTGTACTTTAGCTTTCTACTGTTGAGGCAGAAAGGATAAATATCGTCCTCAAAGTCACAGAGTTAGTGGCAGAGGTGAGATTTGAATTCAGGCAGCCTGGCCTTATCAAAGAAGGTAGAGAACACATCTCTAATAACTTTGAACAAAGGACAGATGAGTTTTGTCAGTCTGAAGGGAGATTGCAGGAATAGTGCCACTAAAGAGCCCTGTCCTCTCTGACAGTACAAGGCACTCATTATAGTTGGGTCCCTATTTACAACTCCCTCACCCATGGATTCAACTGAGGACTGAACTTTTTTGGGAATAAGTTGCATGTGTACTGAACACATATAGACTTTTCTTGTTATTCTCTAAGCAATACAGTACATTATTTATGTACTATTTATATGACACTTAATGTCATATGCAATCAAGAGATGCCATATTAAAGTACATATAGGAATGTGTTTGAAGGCTATATTAATAATATGTAGTTATATTATACATATGTGACTTGATCATTCAGCAGTGTTGGGATGATGGAATATTTTTGTGCATGGTATTGGGTAAAAATAGCCAAATTCAGACAAAAAGGCCCATGGATAATCTTTATCTAGTCTACAATTTAGCAAAGGGCCAAGCCTAACTAAATGAATTAAAGAGTGAATGAAATAAGGACTTTTGTGAAGTGTACTACTTGGATTTACAGACTGTTAGGCATTCTGAATTCAAGTGCCATGAGAGAGTAATTGCTTAAACTTAGGTGTCTGAGCTGAAATTCCTCGGTCCAGGTGAATCTGTTCCTGTCACTAGGGTTATATGGTGTGCTATTTAGGTTTTGTTAACCTGATACAGGGTAGGGACATTTAGGTCATGGTATTTATCAAAGCAAGAGAACAAATTAGGACATACTGCTTAATGGTAGAACACACACCTAGCACCCTCAAGACTTCCCTTTGGTCCTGAGCACCAAGACACAGACACATACCACATACACACAGACACACACAAACACACGCATAGACGCACATACATTCACACATTCTTAGATTCTTTAAATGGGTACAGTTATAGCCAATCTGCTGCTCACATCTTACTCAGGAAATATAAGAGACAATTGGCTCCCGATTCTTCTAGTAGTCAACCTGGAAAGGAAGAGATGTTTGTCTGTGATGTCTTAGTATTATCCTTAAACTCCCTCAGAAGTCTACCTTTCAACAATGCATGCATGTGTCTATGTTTATGAGTGTATGTATGTATGTATGTATGTATGTATGTATGTATGTATGTATATGTGTATACTCTTACACATCCTTACAAAGGATCCTTTTCTTCCTTTGGAGGTGTTCCCTCCCCAAGTGGTCAGTGCCTGCCTGTCTCCTGGCACTGACAGTGCTCTGCTATTGCACAGCACATGTATAGCTGATTCACCCACCACAACTGCATCACTATAGTTTTTATACCAACTGGTTCCAATGGAGAAATCACACACAGGCAGACCCTGGGTGTACAGTGACTAGTGAAACTTCATTTTGTGACTCCCGGGTAAATGATTTTATTTTAATGGTGTTTAAGGCCATGACATTTGATCTGGAAGAAATAAAGCTAAACTGGTGTAATTTCAGGCAAAGAAACATATAGGGCATGGGAATATTCCAGATCAGCAATTGATATGCGGATGCTTTGCCAAGAATCTCTGCACTGAGGTTTTATAGCAAACTTATTTGCTCATGAATGGCATCACTCTGGGACCCCGTGAATGTGGAGACCCTGGTGTCCACTGTGATGTGGACTCAGTTTCCTGTTGAGCTGTGGCTCTTTCTTTTCTCATGGATGTCAGGTACATATGCCTTAGGGGAAAGATAAAAGAGTGAAGAGGTGGGCTGGAGAGAGGCTGTATAATTTTATTGAGCAATATTTCTTTTTTAAATGGACTCATGGATAATTCAATTAGGTAGCTTTTGATTGCTCTTTTTAGTGGGTAGGCACTACATAATGAAAAGGTGGATTCTTGGAATCTCACCATCACAAGCCATCATGTTAGGGTGGATGGTTGGACTGTCTTAGTCACTGTTCTATTGCTGTGAAGAGACATGACAACCAAAGCAACTCTTACAAAGGAAAACATTTAGTTGGGACTTTGCTTATAGTTTCAGAGGCTTAGACTATATCCTCATGGCAGGGAGCATGGTGGCAGACAGACATGGTGCTGGACAAGTAGCTGGGAGCTACATCCTGATCTGTAAGCAAAGAGACTGGGTCTGTCATGGGGTTCTGAAACCCCCTAATCCACCCTCAGTGATACATTTCCTCCAATAAGGCCACACCTCCTAATCCTTCTATTCCTTTCAACAGTTCCTCTCCCTGGTGACTAAGCATTCAAGTATATGAGCCTATGGGGCCATTCTTATTCAGACCACCACAGGCTTGATCATGCAATGGCCTTGACATAGATTTCATCTTTGTACCAGCTGCATGTTCCTTTTCAATGTCTCACTTCCTCTTTCCCCTGACTCCCAACTGTATATGTCAAGTTTATTTCTCAGAGTTGTTTGGACAGAGCTACTCCCTGAAAGTGAACTTAGCTTAAGCAGAGTAGACAGCAGCCACCAACAACACTATGAAACTTCCCAGTGGACAGAGCCCCAGCAGTCCACACAGGAGTCTGTCTGTCCCATCCATGCTGCTTGTAGTAGAAAGTTCCATGCTATGCCATGTAAGAGCCCATACAACCCGTGCTATAAACACATGAAAATATTAATGACAGGCAGTGGACTTTGTGAAGGATATTAAATGAGTCTCTCATCAAAATCTGGGTTCTGCATTTTGATGGTGAAAATGACATGAGTATAATTTTTTTTAAAGAAATGTGGTGATTGATTTCTTCTTATATGAATAATTCCACCCTTAATGTAGTTGGTAAGCCTCAGAGAGTGGGAAGCAAAAGTCTTGAGATAAGGAACTAGGTTGGCTGGGGTGGAGTAGCAATCAGTGTTGGAACATGAGGTCTAAGTAGGAATCACATCTTGTGCTACAATGTTAGAAATGATCTGGGCATCAGGAAGGGCCCTGTTTATCACCTCCCTGGAAGCTTGAAAAGATGGGATTTAATGCTGAATAACAGATGTATTTTACACAGGATGTAAGCACTCAGGATCATACATAGTGCCATGAGACAGTAGATTCCTAAGTAGAAGTGATATGTAAGTGAAGCACAGAGCTAGCTAATGATGAAGGTATATTCAGAGCATCCAGAAGAGGCCTCTTATTTTTGAGAGTGAGATCATGTCTTCTTCAGGAAGGATCTTCAGGATGGTGTAGGAAGGTGAGCAATGGACTCAGTGTGGTTTTGCCTTTTTGCTTTCTCTGATTACACTAACTATTGCTCATCAAAGACAGGGATGTTTTTTTATGGGCACATGAAGGAATGAATTTATGATAAAAGAAAACACATAATTAATTTCCATGTGTGATTTTTTTTGTTAGCAGGTTTCTTTTAAAATAAAGTTTATAAAAATATTAAAAATGTGAAAATGACACTTCAAAAAGGATAGTGTCTTCTCTAAATGTATGATGGAAGTTTGTGGGAGCTCTTCTTTTTATCGCTATAGTAGAATATCAAAAAGAAGCACTTTAAGATAGGAAGGATTTGTTTTGACTCACAGTCTAAGGACCTAGTTCATCCTAACAGGGAAGGTTGGATGGTGTGGTGGCTACAGGCTGTGATGGTATGTGCTGGAGGTGGCTCGATCACCTCTTGGTTTGCTTGCAAGGCAGAAGGAGCAAACCGTTTGGACGCAGGTCAGGCTATAACTGTTAGCACTCAGTTTTCTATGGCTGGGAGGGATTTAAGAGTAGGCAGAACCATTCACCATTCCGAAACAACAAAAGTTAAGCTTTAAAAGGTGAGGAATTTTTAATGTTAAATTTCAACATCCAGAAACAGGGTGGAAGAGAGCTGACAGGGTGCTGCTGTGAGGGTGGGTTTGCAGCAGTTGGAGCCACGGAAATGAAAACAGGAAATGAGTGGGACAGAAAGACGGCCAAGCTGGAGCACAGAACAGCAGCTGGGATGAACAAATGAATGAATGACTGAAAGATGGGTGGATGAGTGAACAGGGTAGTTGGTGGGGATCTGGGAAGGGCCCTCTTAGCTCTATGTGTTTATTCATTGTTTATCTGTTCATTTGTTTGCATTTGTGGTATACTTGGAGGATGGTGGAGGACATTTGGGTGTCTTCAGTCACTCTCTAGCTTTTTAAAAAAAGATTTTTAAAAAGATTTATTTGTTTTACAATCGTATGTGTGTGTTTTGTCTACAAGTAAGTCTGTGCACCATGTATGCACCTGATGCCATTGGAGACGAGAAGAGGGTACTGATCTTATTCTGCAGCCCCCATCATTTTAAGATGGGCTGACCCACAAGCTCCCAAGGTCCTTCTGTCTTTGCCCCCTCCCCTCAATGAGCAGTTACAGGCACATGGGACCACACCCTGTTTTTAGGTGACTGCTGGGGCTTTGAACTCATGTCCTCTTATTTGCATTATAAGTTCTCTTACCCACTGAGCCATTTCCACAGCCAGTCTATTAGTTCTTGAAGGAAAAGTATCTTCTGAAGTATTTTTTTCAGCCTGGCTGGTGACAGAAGAACCACTCCTGTCTCCTACCTCTCAGAGGTATCCTCTCACTGAGCAAATCAGCCCAGAATTTGCTATTATTTGAATGTAGGTTTTTGTATTTATTAAAATGAAGCAACTGTCATATTAAAGTAGAAAAGGAGTAGTTTGCACATGCAAATTATTTCTAAAGTTCATCTGCTGCTAAATGAGATGCAATTCTCCTAAACTTAGAAATGCTTGATATAAATTATGACCTAATTAACATTTGCATGGTAATCCGGACTTCCTACAGCTTATTCTGCTAATTAACACATGACAAATGAGCCCACATTAATATTTTATTGTAACATAACTTGCCCAAGAAAGCTTCTTAATGCCTCTGAAAACATTTCACACTTTGTGTATTTTTTTTTGTCATTTTCTGCCTGAAAAGTGTCTGATTATGGTTTTGTTGTTATATAATTTTAATAATAAAATTGCCTCATATTGTAAATTTAATAAGATTGGACACATTTGCAGACTCTAGGAATCTCTATTTTCTTCATTTAAAGGTTTTTAATTCAATTTATGGGGAATATCTGTGTTTTTGAGAAAAAGAATTCATGATGTGTACATTTCAGTTAGTGTCACTTTCCCTGGTAGATCCTGAGATGGGTCCAGTCCACAGCTGTGGTTCACAAAGACATCAAAACCCATCCAAGAAAACAGCATCACACATAAGCCTAGATTTGTACTATGCAGGTGACTTCCTGTATACTGTAAATGCAGTGAATTAGTGTTTGTCACCTCTTATCTAAATTACAATTTGGGGGAGTTCAGGATAGTCTTACTTTGGCCTGGAAGAGAATGGCTACCTGCATAGGTGCCTTCTAACTGATATTTTTGCCTTTTCAGCATTTTGTGTTTTGATGGGCTTCCCTTGTGTGTTACAGGACTTTTTGTTTGTTTTCCTTGGGATTTCTCTAGTATAACGGCAGAATGCATTTTCATCTGATCATATAAATCTGATTTGTGGTCTTTAAACTGTGAGAGAAGACTTTCCTAACTGGAATAAGAACCTTTACTGGAATGGATAATGAATTCTGTGTTTCAAAAGCACATTTCTAGAGTATGTAGTGAGCCACTGAGAAAGTAGCTATGTCTTACCTTCTATGTTGACATATGCTTCTGACATTATTGAGCAAGATTTCTTGCCTAGTGCTTGATTTGTATCGATGGTTTCCCAAATCTAATACAGTCAAAACTCCTTCCCTCACAGAACTTACAGGGGAGCCCACATGCATGGTGGAGGGTACAAACTGATAGAGGAGAACTATGTGAGTGCTTCATTTAACACTAGGATTTTGTATGTGTGTATGTACAAAGAAATATAGATAGACATCTATGAGATATACGTATGTGCCAATCATCTATCTACCCATCTGTTTGTATTAGCTCCAAATTGTATACAACAAAAGAGTTTGCCATCAGGTGGAAAAACTAGACTGTAGTAAAACAAATAATGTATTGTGTTACTATTTTAAATTTGGAAATAACATTGGTTTTAATTGTAAATTGCTAAGTGCAGTTTCTACCAATCAGCTACTTTCCTTCTCTCCATCCTTACATCCTCCTCTGTATCCCTTCCTTTCCTCCTTCCTTCTTGTTCCCTGCCTTCCTTCCTTTCCATTCAGTAATCATTCACTAATTGACTGTTGTATAGTAGCTCTGATGACAGAAATCTGAATGAGACTATGTCCTGGCTGTGCAGGAATGGCAGAAGGGCAGATGCATGAACAGTTAGGACAGCTAGAAGGAAAATTCTTCTCGCGAAACAACTCTGAATGCTCAGATATAACTGGGAAGATAGGTGTGGCTGTGCTGTGGGGGCTTTATCACAATTCCTGTGGCCTCCTCTGACTTTACCATTCTTGTCATTCCTCACTGGTAGCAGTGTCATCAATAACCAAAGACAACAAGCCATGGCTGGCCTTTTGGCTCTGAAGGACAGTGACTGGAAACAGGGAAGTAATGAATACTCCCACCTTATTTCAATCATAAAATTTCCCATCAGCTATTTGATGATAGATAAACTAAATAACCAGTCTCAGGATGTGATGCACATAAAATGAGAAATGCCACAAGAAGGATTTTGGAGAGCACTGGATAACATGCCATTTTGTCCAGAAAGGATTAATCAGTTGGGACTGGCCTCCACAATTTTGCATTTTGGATTGGTTGTGGTTTTATATAAAGGTCTCCATCTGTGACAAAGAGAAGTTTCCTTGATGAGGGGTGAGACTCCACTTCTCTGTGGATATAAGGAAGGACAGATATTTAGGATATGGTTAGGGTTTATGATGGCTTAGTAAAGAGATGGTTATAAGCTTTCATCTAAGATCCATGACGTCACTAGTGCTATAGTTGGCTAGGTTTCCAGTACCAAGCACGACGTTGTCCTTATTGAGGAGGTCTTCAATGCAATGACAGCTGTTGGTTAATGCCAAGGTACGGATGACACTACCTCACCCTTAGGGTTGTTGTGCCACGTTAGTCATTGTTGTGGTTCATAGGTGCCATGGTTGGGTGGGACTGTGGGTTGCATGTCTTCTTTGGAAGGTTATATGGCTCTTTCTGGTACTGTGAGTGCTAGTCCTCAGGGAGGAGGCTTTCATAAAAGACTTTAATGTATAGGCTTTCTCCTAGGACTTTCCTTATAGGGCTTTCTTTTGGACTTGTTCTAGAAATAACATTTCTATGCAGCTCAGACAGATCCCTCTTGTTTATAGTCACTGGATTTTTCTGTTGTCCTGAGGCCCGAGACTTCATAGTACAACCACGCTGATGGCTCTAAGCTTTTCAATCTTTAATCACTCTAATTCCTGTACTTGGGGTCATGTTACTGAAGTAGGCGCCACTACTCTCAGGAATAGCACTGCTCAGATAAAAACATATTTGTGTCTTTCCTTCCCCTGTGGTTTGCTTGAAACAAACCCCAAGAGCATGGAACTGGAAACCATCAACTTCTTATTTCCTCCAAAATTACACTTTGATCAAAAAGAGCTCATGCATTGTGACTTTAACTAGACTGTTTGCTTTCTCCCTCTCTTTCCCCCGCCCTACCTTTGTTTGGAATTAATAAGAAATTTGTTAGGTATTTATTTCCTTTGTTCTCTTTGTATCTAAAATGATTCAGAGAACAAAGGAATGATAGGAGTAGCATGTTTGTGTGTGTATGTTTGCATATATGTGTGCAACTATGCATGCCTGTGTAGGGGGTACATGTGCAGGTGTATGGACATGCATGTAGAGGCCACAGGTCAACCTTGAATACCATTCATTAGTACTATAACCTTGCTTTTTGAAGTAGGATTTCTGACTGGTCTGGAACTCATCAATTTGGGTAGGCTGGCTAGCCAGGGAGCCCCAGGGATCCTCCTGTCTCTGCCACCAGTACTGAAATTGCAAGTGCATAGCACTAAGCTTTCTTACATGATGCTTGGGGGATTGAATCCAGGCCTTCATGCTTACTTAGCTTACATTTTACCAACTGTACTAGCTAATTTTCTATTTCTATGATAAAACACCATGATCAAGGCAACTTATAGAAGAAGGAGTTTATTTGGGCTTATAATTCAGGAAGGTTGGTGTCCATAATGACAATGAAGGTGTGGTGGCAGGATCAGGAAGCTGAGAGGTCACATCTTGAACTGCAATCACAAAACTGAAAGTGTACTGGGAATGGCCCAAGGTTTGGGAACCTCAAAACCCTCCTCTAGTGACATACTTCCAATAAGGGCACACCTCCCAAACAGTGTCACCAACCAGAGACCACATATTCAAACACTTGAATCTTTGGTGGGGGACAGTGTCATTATCTCCTCATCCCAGAGGTCTAATATATTTTTGAGTATTCATTATATAAGAAGCTGTGGATGATTCAGTACCATTCTTACATTTTTTTTTAAATCAGTCCTTCATAGTGTTGAACACACAGTCTTTTACAAAGATTGCTAGTGCTGTAGGGTCCTGGGTTCTTTCCTTGAAGCTTTCCTTCAGTATGTATAGAATTCTATGTAGAATTCTGAATTTGGGGTACTTCTGATAAAGGGAGTAACTTAAACCCTATAGTTTTCAACATGTTTATTGGAATCCTCTACCGAAGGCAACACTGGGACAATGGGAACTGACAGGTATATGAACCATAACAGATAGGTCCCTGGGATGAAATTAAGAGGTCTGTGTCAACTAGTGATTATATCTTGATAGAGGGGGTGGTGAGGCGATGGGAGGAAATTAAGGAAGGTTTCTGAGAGGTAGGTTCATATACTTTAAAATTGTAGAGCCTAGAGAGCCATGTTCCCATGCAATGGCAAAGTTGTTAACCTATCTGTACCTTAGATTTTTTTATCTAAAAAATGGTGCAATCATTGCAAGGAATAAATAAGTTAAAATCATAATTTGCTTAGAACACTATCAGAAATATTGTAAGCACTATTTGACATTCATTATCATTATAATTCCGTTACCAGAGGTTGTAATCCTTGAAATGAGGCTTAAAGAATGAGGGAGAGTCAGCCAGAAAGAGGACCAGATGTGGTAATAGCAGGTGGCTTTTGAAGCAGAGCTATGATCATGAGCAAAAGCACAGATGTGAGAAAATGCCTCATGTTGTTTGAGCATAAAGCACAGGATGGGAGGCTAGAGAACTGGGCTGAGGTCATACTACAGCTCTTAAAAATCTTATTACAGATTTTTAAGTGATGTGAATGCATTCTCAAGATGAGAAAAAATGTGATTTTTCAGCTATTGTTAGGCAGAAGATGTGGAACATGGAGTTGGATGAGTAAGACTGCAGGCAGGGTGAGAAGTTGGTTGGTCCTACAGGATTCTAGGTGCAAGGTGGTATAGAAAAAGAATGAAGATAGTGTTATAAAATACTCAAGACTGGGTAATTTCTGGAGTTGAAGTTCATTTGGCTTGTGGTTCCAGCGACTAAGACTTTCAAGAGTGTGGCCTTGGCTTCTTCCAGCAGGTAGCAAAGATATTCTTGCGGCATGGTGGCATGGCAGAGGACACCCCATGATGACGAAATACCAATGTGCTAGCTCATATCTCAACTCTTTTCATTATACATCACTGCTGTCATCAGGAGAACCTCATACTCTTGACCTCGGCTAAATAGCTGTCAGAGATCACCTGATTTCCAGACACTATTTGAGGATAAAGTTTCTAATACATGAACTTTTGAGGTGATATTCAAACCATGGTTGATGAATAAAAGGATAGCCAGTGAATGTTTAGGAGTGAATGAAATTGATACATCTTGTTTCATTTTATTTAGTCGTTCTCTCATACAATATATCCCAACTGCAGCCTCCCCTGAATCCTCTCTCCTAATCCCCCCCCCCCACCTCCCCTCTTCCCCAGATGCACTGGTTCTCCATTTCCACTCAGAAAAGAGCAGGCCTTCCAATTTTATGCTTAGAAGTAAGAAGGGAGCCACAAAAACAAATTTCTGGCCTTGGAACTAGAGCAATGACAGTGACAGATAATGTACACGTTTTTACGGATTGGCGGCTTTTTGTGAAATTTGTGGTATCACAGGATGTTCCTAGACAGATACATGCATTCAGTTGGACATTATGAACCGAAGAGTGAGTGATGGGTCTTGTCTGAACTCTGGAACATGTGACCTAAGAGACAATGAGGGTCTGGTAACCTGAAAGGAAAGCTACCGGCTTAAGGCATGCAGAGCAGTGTGGATGTGCTTGTGCTGTTTTCAGCATTAATTAATTTGAGTTTGAGTACAATGAACTCCAGTGATATTTTCCTAAAAGGGAACAATGCTCTCTTCCCCCAGCTCATTAGAAGGATTTCTGTAGAGAGGGTCTTTGTTCAATGACAGGCGTTTGAATTTCAGGCTTCCAAAGGAAATTAGCAGACAGGCCATCCTTGTTCTGTGTTAATTAGAAAATGAGTAGATAAATAATGGGAAAGACTTCCTTTGGGTAGCCTTTTCTACTTGTGGGATTCTTGAAGGATTACTTATGCCATGGTTTGGCTTTGTGATAGGAACACATTGTGCATTTACAGAACATTAGATTTTAGTAAAAATGATGGTGTTGACAGTACATTTGGTGTGTGATTTTTGTGTGGCTGACATTTTGTGTGTATTCAAGGCTGTGAAAAATTTTAATCCCAAACTCTGAACCTGAAGTTCAAATTCCTGGAATTGCATCCTAGGGTGACTTCTACCTACTATGTTACCTTGAACAAATATTTAAATTATTCAAGCTTCATTAATAAAAACTAGAACTATAACTGTCTAAATTAAAAGAATATGACTAGATTGAAAAAGAAAGAAGCATTTGGCAAAGCTTGTAACCCCAACTTTGCAAGGGAGGCCTTTTATCCCCACATATCAGAAGACTGAGATTCTAGGAGGTGAAACAGTAAATAGTTCATTTTACGGTAGAGCTGAGATATCAGCCGGGTGCACAGAACCCTTACCTTCCTTTGTAGCTGCCATGTACATTTCCTAAGGATAAGTCACTTCAATCTTGAATCAGGAAAATTGCTCTTGTATCCAGAAAATGCATCTTTCTTAGGCTTTTTATTGTTTGATTTTTTTTTTGGTAGAACTATGAATTGACTCCAAAGTTTTATGAATGCTGTACAAGTGTTTTACCACTGAGCTACATTCTCTCTCTCTCTTTTCTTTTAGTTTAAAACAGTTTTTTTTGTTGTTGTTACCAAGACTGATCATGAACTTGCTATATGTCCCAGGTAGACCTCAAACTTATGATTCTCCTGTAACAATTCCACCAAGTAGCTAGGATCACAAGCCTGGGCTATTACCCCTAATATACTTACTGTTTGCTATCTCAGAATGGTTTTCATTTAGCATTCTATTTCAGAAACCCCTGGAATTGTTGCAACAAGATTTCCCCACTGTAATTTTTTTTCCCTCAGATCATGTCAGGAAGCTGACAGTTAACAAAAGACACATACTTTATATGGCTCCTTGACATAGTTGTGTCACATAGATCTAGGGTCAATAAATAATATTTTTGGAAGAGTATTTGAATCTGTGACTTTGTTTTATAAAGAATTGCCTTGAGACTGTCATAGTTGGGTACTGCTTTGTATGGACCACATGACTCCTGCTTACATTTATGTATGGACGCACTGATGATGGTAGGCATAAACTTAGCTACATTTTGTTTTTTTTCATTGTAGTCTGGGGTCTATGTGACTTTGGTTTTCACTCTTGGGATAATCGTCTTTTAAGCACTGTCAGTGTGATTCCTTCCACTATGATCCTCTCTCATAAGCTAATTCAGAAATCAACTTGGGATCTTTGACAAGAACGTTGAAAAGCTAGCTAGAATAGTTCATTAACCATTCTAAACAAAATCAATTTTGGTAGAACAATAACAAATTGCACATGGGCTTAGGTCCTAAGGATGACTTTTTCTAGGTAGGTACATATATACATATGTATAAATAAGTTATTGATTTCTCAAAATATTATTTCAATATCAATAGGATGGAAAAATTAATATTATGGCTGTTTATGAACTGTTGCTTTTTACAAGGTAAACTGTTTTCCAAAGCACTATTTACAGTTTTGGTTCTTGAAGACTGTCTAGAAAACTGAAGCTAGCAGCCGAGCACACTAGGCTGTGGGTGATGGTGTTGAGGAGTTAGTGTTCTATGTGTCATAATAATTATTTTAGGTTCGCTTGTCCCACTACACAGTGAGTAGCTTGAGGATAGGAACAAAGCTGTATTTATATAGTGTTCCCTGAGACAGACACCATTTTGGTTGCTTCAGGTTCATTTGAAAAATGTAGGAGTCCTGAATCCAAAGAATTTGAGTCTCCGTGCTGTAAATCCCAATTGTCATTCTCCATTCTCCTGCTGTTTGACATTGAGGAAGTCACTGCCCCTCTTGCCTTATCCACTTTTCCATATAGAAGGAGGAGGTATCCTACCTGCCCTTTGGGGATTCTGTAAGAATGTATTTAACATTTAACAGAGAATTTCCCTTAATCTGCTAGGAATTAATATTTAATATTAATGAAGTTCATGGCCTTCCTTTGAACTCTTTTCTTTGTAGTTGCAAAGTGCTCAGCAGTAGAAAAGAGTATGAATGAAAGAAGCTGAAGGCCACGGCTGTGGCATGCACGTGCCTAATGAGACACTGCCTCTACAATCAGATGAGAGTCCCGCCTAGTGACCAAACAGTGTTCTGGGCAGCAAGGAGACTAATTGAGGAGCTTAACTGTACCCACCCTTCGACCTACCCTATTCATGTCTAAGTGGTTATATATTTCAGGTGGTAATCACTTTGCTTTGGCGGTAATCACATTGTTTCTGTATGAATCATCTGGATTTTAATTGCCTGTTTTCTGTAGATTTTATATGGAAATCATTTAAGCTAAAATTGTACATCAGAAAAACTGGACAAGAATACTCCAAAATGGTCATTACATGAGAGCAGTGTGATTGTAGTTGCTTTCTTTGTTCTTCCTCAGTCTAAACTTGGTTTAATTCATCTCTTTGAGTGGCAGGGAGCAGAGGCATTAAGACTAACACATGATCAACAGGGATTTTTGAACTGGCACTGTGACATTCCAGAGGTTTATGGAAAATGGAGATGAACAGATGCATCACTGTAGATCTCAACAGAAGTTCCTGAATGTTCTTGCAGGTTTAGGCTTTAATTATTTTTTGGTCTTAGCTTTGTTTTTGGCATGTTTTTTCTTGTTTCTGGTCAATTACTGACTAGAGAGCATTGAGTGTTTGATTCATATTCTCTCTCTCTCTCTCTCTCTCTCTCTCTCTCTCTCTCTCTCTCTCTCTCTCTCTCTCTTTGTGTGTGTGCATGTGCTTTGGATTTTCCATGGCCCCTACTTCTCTACTTCTCCATAAATCCACTCATCCACCAGTGTTGCTTGGCAGTGTCCCTCTCAGTCACCTCAACAGCCTCTTTTCTCCTGCACAATCTCCCGTGAAACCAGTACAACAGGATGATCATTCACATTTCCCAGTTTAGTTTTGGAGAGTGAGAACCTCAGTATCCCGGCCCATTTTACTTTTGACAGTGCTATCCATACCAGCATCCCCGTGTTCCCGGATGGACAGATACTGACTGTTTCTGTCAGTCTTGGAGGTAACCTGACATGTGACTTAGTGTATAGACTTCATAGCTGCTGCTGTACGAACTGTGGAAAGGAAGTTTCCCTAAGCGGGGGATAGTGGATTGTAGACCTATAGTTACTATGTTATTGTCATTTGCTATATATAAATATATTAATTACAACGTCATGATAATATAATACATATTTTTACATAAATGCATATGATTATGTTACAGTGTATAGTTATATTGGTTTTATGGATTTAATATATATTTAACATTAGGTTAAATTTGTTCATATCTTAGAAAAAAGGCAATTTTTCTTTATGTATGACTTTATTACATTAATAGCTATTTCCTACTCCATTCATATGCTGATATTGTTAGTACTTGGGAGGTTTTTCTAAATTTCTCTACGTGTATCTCTAAAATTTAAGTTTTACCTCTAACCCTTCATTTTGCCTCCTTTGAGAATTATTTCTCCTATGATAGTGAGAATTAGCTCCCTTCTTACATTATAGTTCTTCCAGCCTTTATTATGGTGCCTGTTAATATGTGCCTGGTGTTGGAGTCACCGCTGCGTATATTTGCCTTCCCTCTGATGCAAGTTCTGAGTCATAGAAACTGTAGCTTGTGGGCTGGTGGTTTGGTCAGGGGGCATGGTGTAAAGGATGGCTCCATTGGTAAAGCACTTATCTTATGAGGAGTTCCATCTCCAGCATGTACTTATAAATTCTGAATATAGTGATATGCATTTGTCGTTCCAACACGGGGGAGGTAGAAACTGGTGGAACTCTTGAGCTCATTGGCCACCCACTGTAGCCTAGTTTTTGAGTTCCAGACCAATGAAAGTCCCTCTCCAAATGATGTGGAGATCTCTCCTGATGGTACTTTGAGTTGTCCTCTGGCCTTCACTGCTCCCACACACATATGAACACACACCCACATTCACACACACAAAAAAAAATTCTATTTCTTTATTTGTTTGCATCTTTCCCTTCCTCCCTAGCACCAAGTGAGTGGTCTAGGCATGTAAGCTCAAATTAAGCACTTGGCATTATAATGTAGGAGCGATGAAATAAGCATGGGTAAGCATTGCTCACTTGTTATGTGTAAACACACTTTTTATGACTTTTGAGAGTTGAATGTTAGTATGTTCTTTTTCTAATAGGGTAAGGGATTATAATTCCAAAATTAATAACTAGTGAAGAAATTCTGTGCTTAAACATTTAGAAGCTGAGCATGATGTACAAGCCTGCAATCTTGGGAGACTGGGGGGCTGGGGAGGATTGTGATTTCCAAGCTGGCCTTGGCTACATTGTGAGACCTTGTCTTAACAAACAAAAACCCTCAAAGAAGAAATGACAAGATGAACAGTGAAACTTGTTTTCTCTACAGCAGGGTTTGTGAAGGTCTTAATGAAGAAGCACTCACTGGGAATCTTTGGGAAGGACACCCTGTATGCAACACTTCCTCACTCAATCCTTAATGATTAGGATTAATGCATGGAGGGTGGCACTTAGAGACAAGGGAAATAATAGCATTAGAGTTCTTTAGTAATTGCTCCCATGCAGCTTTTAAGTGTTATTATTGTCAAGTCCAAAGGAAATTCCAATTCACCAAACTAAAAGGCAGTTCAGATATCTAGAAACAAGCTGGACCTGGACTATAGGAGGATATTTGATGGTTAGATAAGAGCCAGAATTTCTCAGGAACTTGTGAATCTAATTCCCACCTGCCAAACGAAGACATTTCCTTTACCTCTGGCAGAAGGGACATATGGCTCTCCACTGCATATACTGGTAGCTTATTATCAAAGCCCATGCCAGCCTCCAGGCTTCTTCAATATCACACGTATTTGTTATACATTTCAAAGCCCCAAGACCATCCCCCTCATCCCTGCTCCTCACCATCCCTATAACTCCACTATTCTCACTAAGCTCTTTCTAGTCTCTATCCCCTGTTATTCTCCCTTCTTGCAGATGAGCCTGGGCGTGTCCAGTCTGCTGGCCATGTTCAGTCTATTTTCTCTCTCTACTTTAGACTCTTCCAGATGCCTCTGGTCTTCCTCTGTCTCTCTTATTTACAATAAAAACCTTACCATGGAGGGGTCATGTCACTGTCTCTTTACCGCACCTCCTTGTATACATTTATCACTGTGACCTGTGCAAGAGTAGAGATGAAGATGGTACTTTCTGCACAGTTTTGAAGGGATTTTGATTTGGTTTTTTAAGCCTTACCCTGGCTCCTAAGAGCATACCCACTCATCCCACTCTACCATATTTTGTCCTGAAACAGCAGCAAAAACACAGACATGTCAAAACATTTGTTTCCAGTATGAAAAGTTCTAACAATGGGTCTTGATGTTTAATGCAGAAACTGAGGAATAATGTAGGTAGTTGAAAAAACTGACATCTGATACTTGACAAAACCCATCATTGTACTTCCTACTCCAGGGTTGTTTCTCTCTCTCTCTCTCTCTCTCTCTCTCTCTCTCTCTCTCTCTCTCTTCTCAGGCAGCACAGGCCACTGATAGATACTGATAGTCTAAATTATAGTCAATCATTAGCATGTCTACAAGTGAGGATTTACCAATTTAGTGATCCAGAATGAGAAACACATATAGTCTTTTCCTCTTCTCTCTTAAAGTATTCTAGGAAACCAGATGCTTCCAAGATGTTCTCCAGATTGTTGTGGGTATTGTCCATGGTTTTCAGTCTGGATAGGGTATCAGGTGTCAGTGACTGTGTAGAGGTCAAATTATGCTGAAAGCTTGGAGATTGGTATTGTTTTCTAGAGCATCTGCTCACCCTTTTCTTTGATCCTTGATTTTAGCAGTATGGAATGGCAACTTGCATGTCTGTCTCAATTGCTGAAACTATCTCTAATTGCTGTGTGCTAAAGCAACACTCTTGGTCTTTTTTCATTTTCACTTCCTTTTAAGTCATAACCAACTATATAAAAAGCATTCTGACCATAATTTTCCCTTCTGTTTCCAAAATTTATACCTGAATTGGCTTATTTTGTAAAAGCTCTTTGTTCTGTAATGAGAGTGAGGGGGAAGAAAGATGAGATATCGCTCCTTCCTTTTAATGTAGTCTAAAGCGTAAGGGCAGCTTGTTGATAACAATGATTTTGAAGTTGTGAAATTTGCAGTGAAGTAACCTATTATGTTATAAACCCATTTTCCTCCCAGTGTCCTGGTGGAGAGTAGTCTTTGATGCTAGCAGATGACAAAAGGTTTTAGGTAATGCTATCTTAAATGATTTACTAAAAGAAACCTCCCCCTTGATCAGGACCACTGAGGTCAATGTGGGATGTTAGAGCATTATTCTTGCAGGATCATCGTTTTATCAAAATGAAAAGGGTTTTCAACAAGACACCCCGCAATTCCCAAGACAACAATTACACTCTTGGAACTGAAAATCTTGCATGTTTGCAGACATTTTAGAGTTTGGCATTTGTGGCTTTTCGCACACTATGAAATATTTATGTGCTGTTCAAATAACCCTGCTTAGTTACCATTGGATACCCACTGTTGTACAGGAATTGCATTTGGAATGGAATTAAGTCTGATTTGCAAAATCCATAAGCTCTCAATGCCCAGATAGTCAGAGACAATAGTTAATAGTGCTGGGGAATAGATGGGAATTCATCCTGGAGGGGTTTCATTGTTGATGATGGTGCTAAAAGAAAGGAATTAGTCTCAAAATATCATCTCTCATTTAGAGAACATGCAATTGACACTTAAGTTACATTGTGTGTACTAGATATTGTGAAAGAATAATTCAAGTAATTAATTTTGTTAACACAGACACACAAAAACCAGATTCTTGATAGATGTCATGTAGAGAAAGCATGTTAGAAAATACTTCCCAGACTTCTTATTGTTCTCTTTCCTTTGTTCCTTCACACACTTTTCACCTAGTTTCTGTTTATCTGTTCATATATGTAAGGCTGGATATGGTAGCATATATTTGTAATGTCAGCACTTCCAAGGTCAAAGCCTGGGTTTCATAGTGAGACTCTGTTTCTTGGAAAGAATTTATACATGTTGATTTATTAATTCAGTAAACACATCTTAAACTGATGCTATGTGCAGGTATCAGGACTATAACCATGTGTTAGTCAGTTTTTTGTCATGGAAAACATTTAAAGGAAGAGTTTGATTTTTCCATCACTCTTTCTGAGGTTTGAGGACATGGTTGTTTGGTTCCATGGTTCCTGGACCATGGTGGAGTACAATGTCATGGCAGGGGAGTGTAGCAAAGCAAAGGTGTTCCCCTCAGCATCTTGGAAGCAGAGAGACTTTAACAGAACACAAGAAAGAAACAGCCCACAAGGACATGTCTTTAATGACCTATTTCCTCCTAATAAGCCTCACCTCCTATCATTTATAACACCACCAATATGGGGAAGGCATTTCAAATTCATACCCTAACACACCATATGTAATGTAACCCATTTTTAAAATCTATCTACTTTGTGATAAATAATAAAACAAAATCATTCAAATTTAGTCAAGAGTAGTTTTGTTTTGTTGAGATGGTTTTCATCATCAATTGAGAGTTACTATTACTGGTTACTGTTCTCCAGTGCTATGAAAGATTTTTTATAAATACCAGTATAATATGAACTTTAAAATAATATGGACTCATATAGTGTCCATGGACTAGAGCATCTGAAAAATCACAGAGCGATCATATTAAATCTAAAATCCCACAGCCACAGTGAACTAGTGATGTCAGGCGTGTACACAGGCTTTATCCTTCCAAAGATTCTGGTTTTATTGATCACCTGTGGTTTTGATGCCCAGCAGTTTGTGCTATACCAACCAAGTAGGTAGAGATTGTGAAGTCATATCTGAAGCACTAGCCATGAGCTGGCAATTCTCAGCACTAATCTGAGTTCAGCTGCTTATAAGCAGCTTGACATTCGGAGATCATCCAATATTCCTGGGCTTCTGTTTCCTGCCCTGCAAAAATGAAAGCATATTGCTAGATAGTTCCTTAGTTTGTATACATCTTATAGTTTTGAATGTGTGTGTTCTTCATTTAAACCAAAATAATTGGATATTTTAACTGGATATGTTTTCACTACATTTACCAATGCAGGGAGAGGCAACAAAATAAATGCCACAGTCTTCGACCAAGGGTCCCCTTGATACATCAAGTTCTAAAGGATGGTCCTCAGTCCGTGTATTTGAATAGACTGTAGAAAGTCTAACGTCATAGTCAAAATCCAAAGATTATTTCATTTGATACACTGAGCAATTATAGCAGTGTCATGAATGATGGGAAGAAATAGTCCTGATTCCACTTAGGGGTACAGCTGACTGAACATGCTCCCAGCTAGGAGGCAGAGCAAGAGTGAAAGAAGGGGTGTAGTTGCTGGTTTGAGTAACTGGATGGACAGTAGTTGCCATTCCCTGATGTGAAAGTTACTAAGATTTCTATGGGGATGTACAAAAGTTATCATGGTGGTGTATGGAGAGCATGCTCATTATTTTGGTTTATACATGCTTGTATTTGAGGACTGGGGTTAAGTATGAAGTTAGACATACTTGTCTTGAGTTCAAGAGAAAGATAAAAGCTTGTGATTTAAATGTGGGAAATGTTAACGTTGCCAAAATGATACTGAGGTGATCAATCTCAACATTCCTCAGTTTTCTTACCTACAAGTTAAATGTGTTTTGTGAAGGTTAAATAAATAAGGAAAGCTTTATAAAGTAAGTATAACACTGCTTAACAGATATTATTTAAGTAATAAACATCGGCACTTTCTTTTCATTGTGACAGAGGGTATATTAAGGAACATTTAGGTGCTAAATTAAAGAACATGAATGCTCTTAATGTCAGTCCCAGAGGCTTGACCAATCTCAGACATGATGAAGTTAAAACTGGGCTTCTCTGATTTTTTGGTATAGTGGAGAAACCTAAGAGAAAAGGAAACATATTTAATTGAATATAATAAGTGGTTGTTAATTACACCTTCCAGTGAAATCTGAGCTATGAATCCCAGGATCCACATTATCCAAGATGACTATGCCAACTCTAGGTTTTGTGGTTGAAATGTGGTTCTGACCATCTTTGCCTAGATAGAAATGTAGACTGAGAGAGCCTGTAGAGTCCTTGAGATGCTCAGAGAGAATCTGTTTAATAATTCAACCAGTATTTACATGGTCCCTTGATGTCTGAGTTAGGTCTTGTTAGGAATAAAGGATAAAATATTAAAGAGAGAAATATAAACAATTCTGCACCGAATTACAATTTCTACTTTTAAAACATGTTCATGATTCACAGGCGCTATTATATATGTGATCTCTGAAAATGAGATTGGCTGGTTGACCTCCTAAGAGGCCCTCTTAAACACTCAGTGAATATTTCATTATAATGACCATGACTTTGCACTTGAGGTTAGTTAGCAGCCTGAGACTTTCTGTTCACTAAGAATTCCCTTGGAGCTGGATGTGGCAGTACATGTCCTTAATCCCAGCACTCAGGAGGCAGAGACAGGCAAATCACTGAATTCAAGGCCAATCTGGTCAATAGAGAAAGTTCCAGGACAGCCAGGACTACATAGAGAAACTCTGTCTCAAAACTAAGTAAGTAAGTAAGTAAGTAAGTAAGCAAATAAATAAATAAATAAATAAATAAATAAATAAAAGGATTCCCTCACTCATTCAACCACTAAAAATACAAAAAGCAACTAATAGAAGTCTTGATGACCAAAAACGCAATGTTGCTGGAATCTTGATATCTTAGTAAAAACTGTCAGATCACCCAGACATCTTCATCCAACACTCTAAATGAACAAGCCCTATAAGACTTACATTTTAGTCTCTTAAATTAAGCATTGATTTATAGATTAAAACATATTTGTAAAAAATAGTAGAGAAAGATCCTATGTGCTTTTTAACTCAGGTTCTTCTCTTTTTAATTATACTTTTAAAATGTTTGAAAGTAATGTATCTACATCATTTATGATAACTTCTTTAAAAACCAAAATAGACTATCCCAGCCAGCTACTGGTGCTTCATTTTTTACATTAAGATTTTACACAGGGCTAGAGTAATATTCCATCAGTAAAATACTTACCTTGCAAACATACCCCAGAACTCACCTTAAAAACAAACAAAAAAGCAAACAAACAAAAAACCCAGGTGTGACGGCACACATTAGTAATCTAGCACTGTAGAGGCAGATGGATCCCTGGGCCTTACTGGTCAGTTGCAGACAAATGAGAGACATCATCTCAGCAAACCAAGTGTATAGCACCAAATGAAAGACGTCTAAGGCTGCCCTCAGACCTCTACATGTGTGAACACATAACATACACCCACCAAGGCAGGCATCTGCACACACACTAACATGCACACAGACATACACACCAACACAACTTGGTGTAATCAGAATCACAAATGCACATTTGAATCCTTAACTCTAAAGATATGCAATGACATCTTAGCTGATACTTTTTCTCTATTTTCATGCTCTATGTGTTTCTCCTCCATCTATGGCCCTGCAGGTGTGGCTAGTCCTCCGTATATACAGCAGTTTGGTGTACCCCTTCTGTAACACTCAGCTCAACAGTAATTCCTTCTTCAGTGTTAGTTTTCCTTTGTGACTATAACCTCAGAGGACAAACATTCTATCTGCTCTCACCCCAGTTTCTATAGCATCTGGCAAGGTATCTACCATGCAGAGAGACTGGATGCCTTTTTTTGGAGGGTGAGAAAATCAGCTACTCTCCCCAGCTGAGATGCTTGCATTGCCAAGAGTTAGATCAGAGAAAAACCAGATTGTGAGTGTCGGTGCTACTAAAAAAAAAAAAAAAAAAAATAAATCAATGGCAGTGAGATTTTTTCGAGGAAGAAAAAATTACTTCTTAGGCTCACTCACATAGCAAAGGAAAAGAGCCTAAATCTAGATCCTTTCACAAGGTTTCCATGTATCCCACATAGTACATATCTATGTGCTCAGATACATGGGAAAATATTTTTCTTCAAAACAATCAAATGGGAGCTAAAAACCAAATAGCTAGACACCAAAATATCTTGAGAGCAAGTCAGAAACTGTGGTCATTCCTAGACTGCTTTCTCAATGGAGAACATGCCTTTTGCTCTCTAGTGTTATCTTGTCTTCTGGACAAGCTTCAGGAAATGATTCCTCTATGTCACAACAGTGCGCGTCAACGCTTTCCTAAACCTTCCTTGAGGCCACCCAAGGCTCCGCAGACATTTCCTTTTCTAGGGATAATAGAGTGCTGAGGATCAGGCATTTTGAGTGTCTTGGCAGGTTATCTGAAATAAACGCTGATAAAGGAGTCCATCCTCCTGTCTAGCTCTGAGCACATGTGGAATAGTTTTATAAAGTAGTATTTAAAAATTATTCTTTTGTTTATTTTGTGTGTGTGCATGGGTGCATGTACATGTGTACAAATACACACACACACACACACACACACACACACACACACACACACACACACACACACGTGCCACAGCACGCATGTGGAGGTCAAAGAGGGGTTTGATGGAGTCAGTGGCCTCTGTGAGTTCTGGGATGGGAACTCAGATTGTCAGGCTTGGTAGTCAAGGCCCTTACCCACTGAGCTACCTTGCAGGCCCCAAAGTAAAATGCTTATTATACATTTGTTTGTCCTGCCCTTTTGGAGCCTGGAATAACTGGCTTGTTTTTTCTTCATGCATCTTTCTCCAGTGCTCTAAGCCATAATATTAAGGACTTAAGTTTCTAGGTTCCAATTTGAGACCATGTAAGATTTCTGGTTGTTGCATGCACTGTTCCTTCAGCACTGAGAGGTCACTGGGATAAAATAATGAATGAGGCACTGTGGTGTCTGTCTTCAAAGAACTTATTCCCCCCATTTCATTTTTCCATTTTTGAAAATAGATTCTTATCTCATATAATATATCCTGATTATAGTTTTCCCTCTCTCTACTCCTCCCAGTTCCTCTCCACCTCCCCTCCTTTCCAGATCCACTTCCATTCTGTCTCTCATTAGAAAGGAACAGGCTTCTAAGAGATAGCAACCAAACATGACAAAATAAAATATAATAAGATAAAGCAAAAACTATCCTATCAAAGTTGGACACAGCAACCCAATAGAAGGAAAAGTATCCTAAGAGCAGGCACAAGAGTCAGAGACCCACTAGCTCTCACAGTCAGGCGTTCCATAAAAATACTAAGCTAAAACCTATAATATATACACAGAGCACCTGTTACAGCCCCTTTTGAAAGCTTAGTTTCAAACCTGATGAGCAGACAAGATATCGAGTAAGGAGACTCAAATGCTTATCAACCCTGTTAAGCTAATTCAAATTCTTGAACAAGTTGTGAGTGAGAAAGGCAGGTTGAGGGGATGAAGGTGGCCTGCACACAGCCAGCTTCAATGAATACTCTCCTACTAAACATGAACACTTTCACAAACGACCACCCTCAGTCAAGGTCAATATGTAGCTGGGATGGATCACGACAATTCTCTGATCACATCTAAACTTAGATGAAAACACGGAATCTACCATCTCCTTTGTATTCTAAGTGCAACACATATTGGTTTTTGTTTTTTCTTTACTGACCAGATACCACCTCATTGTTCTGTGTTTTCATCCAGCATGCAAGAGTAACTAAGATACCCAGTCATAGAATTATGCCAGCTTCCTGATAGCCTATAGTGATATTGAGGAAGGTGCTGAGAAGGTGGGGGCAGCCACTTTGGTAAGGAGCTGTGAGAAGTCCCCACCATGGGGAGAGATTTCAACTTGTTCAAATTTATGTTTTTGATCAATGAGAGAGTTCTTGTGACAACTGGGCAGGAAAGAAGGAAGAAATTGAGTTGCAGCTACCAGTAAATTTATTCTTCTATCTCAGGCATATCTTTTGTGAGACTTTTTGCTTAAAGGTTTTATAGGCATATCCCTAGGCAGAAAAATACTTCTTCCTTCCAACAAACAGTTCTCAGAAGTCCTAAACAGAAAGTCTTAATTTTCTAGACACATCCCAGAATAGTCATTGAACTCCCCACATGTGCCAAGGCTAAATCGGCTGACTCCATGTGCATGTAGAAGATTGCAGGATAAGTCCTAAGGGCTGAGTAACTGGTGCTTAGACCAGGGATTAGGATTTACACCCCACTTAGCTTTATTGTCTAGGTGAATGAAGCCAACTGTGAAAAGATTATTTTGTTGATATTTTATCCTCTCATTCATTAAATACTGTGTTTCAGATTAATTCAGTCACTAATAGGTAAATGTCCAATCCAATGGATGGAGAAATCCACTTTTGTGAAGGTTTATGTCAGCTTGAAAGTTTTCCATTCTTCAAAATCTAAGATGGTGATAGGTGTAGAGAAAAAAATAATAATGAAAGCTGTAGTGTCCAGGGAACTTTTGTTGACTTTTCTTGACAGCATTCTTTCCAGCCCTGTCTCTGTGAATCCTTTTATTATGTCTCTTAGGTCATAACTGATGAAGCTGACATCTGTCTGTCTATCTGTCTCTCTATCCATGTGTTTGTTTTGTTCATAGCAGCTTTCCTTACCACTTTTCCCTCTACCTTATTTCTTGGTTTGATGTGGTTCTGTCTTGCCATTATGAGGTTAGACTAATGTTCACCACCCATAATGGCTGTGAATAGAAAGTTATCTTAGCAGACCCGTTCCAAGCCCTTCTTGCCTGGCACCTACCATTTGCTTCCTCACTCCCATCCCCCCAAAAAAGGAAAATGCAGGAAACTTCTAGATGTTTCCCATATTATCAGTGAGCCATAAAATGGTGTGTTTGGATCTGGATTGACACAGTAGCCATTTTCTGTCTAACTATGCCATGAGGCCATTCATATTCTTCTTTAACTGATCTTTGGAAGATGGATACACAGCAGTAGTGTTCTCCTGGAGTTACAGTGGGTGACACTTATGCAAACTTCATTGCTCCATTGTTTGATTTCACTACCCCATTTGAGGACTGGTCCACAGAAGCAGATAAAAGATGACAAAAAATAAATACTCATCTCTCCAATCTCCCTGGAAGCATTCTCTGTATCACCCATCAATGTGCATTTGTGTTCACTCTTGGGATTCCTCTACCTAGGACATACAGCATATGGACGTCTTTGCCAGGACTTTTCAAAAAATATAGGAAGTGAGCTTTTGAACTTTCCCCTCTTTTGGCAATACCTAGCTGTCAGAGCTATCGTCTTGTTATGATCTCAAAATAAATCTAATCTGACAGTCCTCATGGAGCAAGAATTCTGTTATTCCAGATGATGCCTACTCCTTCTCTATGGCATTGAACCCCATTAGGATAGAGGATCCCAGGGTATTGTGATTAAAGATGAATGAAAAACACATCAGTTTAGTAGTTTTAAAAACATTACGTCTATCAAAGCTCTAATTCTATCTGATTATGATTTCTAACTTTGGAGAGCTTATAGATGTTTAAATTATTCATCTCCTCTGAGCCATCGAAACTTTTTTTTTTTTTTTTTTGGTTTTTTGAGACAGAGTTTCTCTGTGTAGTTTTGGTGCTTGTCCTAGAGTTCTCTCTGTAGACCAGGCTGGCCTCGAACTCACAGGCATCCACCTGGCTCTGCCTCCAGAGTGCTGGGATTAAAGGCATGTGCCACCATCACCCAGCTGAGCCAATGAATCTTTTTCTGACATTTAAAATCATTTGTTTATCTGTTGAGGTTATAATTCACTGTCTTATTTCTTCCATTAGAATATGAGATCCACAAGGATGAGTTTCTTAGTCTCTTTTGTGTCCTGATACATATTTGGTGCCCAGAACACTCAGTTGGGACTTAGAATTGTTCAGTGAATACAAAGGGCAGACTTTGTTTCTACCCATTTAGTAACAACTACAGAAATTCAGATCTTGTACATAGGTGAAAAAGTGATTTGTCATTCTGATCGAAGGATGCTTAGGCAATGTCAGTCTGCAATATGGAAGAGACATTTGTCAGGTCATGGAAGATGGGAAAGAAGAAAATGAGTTATTTCATCCCTGCCACAATGGCAACATTCACAAGAGTAAAATAGGATTATTTGCCTTTTTTTTTTCCTAGAAATTCATGGCTCTTCAGTGAATGTTGCTATCCTTCTGATTTCACTTCCCAGGTTTTAATCTTTAGTCTGGTATCAAGAGACAGAATCAAAAGGTAATGAAAATGAATGGGGATTTGGTCTTCATTCCTCATTGCACATTACTTTGGCAACTTTGGAACATCTTGCAGAACTGTGGCAGTACACACAGGACTGTACAAGGCCACCTGGCAATTAAAGAAACTGCCTGTGACCCTCTCTCAGGCTTTCTGGTGTCTTGGCCTCAGGCCTGTGTCATTCTAACCCCGTTTTCACACAATGGGGAGGCGATTGGCTGTATTCCAAATTTGCTTACAGCTTTTGGACATGCCTGCTGTGTCCATATTGGCTGGAGCTCTCCGGACCTGACTCTGCTCCTTACAAAGCCTCTACTTCCTCAGACCCATGAGACCCACTTCCCTTCCCTTGATAGTACTTCAGGTAAGAGTAAATAGAGAAATGTTTCTATTCAGTGGTATTTCCATTTTGTAAATGCATTTTGTTTTAAAAAGTTATATTGAGAGACATTTGTGCAAGGAGCTACCGCTGGCTGGTGTAGCTCAAGCCTGTGGACAATTAGACACGAAATATTAAGGAACTTTTAGTTCTGAAGATCTGGGCTGAGGAAATATTTGTAAGGCACTCACTTGGCCAGGTTATCTGGGATGGCAGTGACGACGATGATGATGATGGCAGTTGTAGAAGCAGCTGTGATGGATAGCACTTTCTGAGAGCATCTTACATTTCCAAACACTGTCCAGCACCTGCCATACACTAAGTAATTTAATCCTGACAAAGTATCCTGTGAGTTAAGGACTGTTAGCCCCCTATTTTGTACATAAAGGAAGTGGGTTCAGAAAGGTTAGTTGATCTGCCAGAGTATTAGAGCCAATTTCAGAGAATTTCTTTTACTAAAGATGCATTGGGTCCATTATTTGTTTGGGTCTTTTTTTTTCCCCTACAATTCCATAAGGTCAGAGCTTTAGCTGCTTTTCCAGCCAAGGACACTAAGGCTCACAGGAGGAAGTTAGGAGACTTCTCCCTGGTCAGACAGCTTGGAATCAGGGCTGGGATTTCAAACAACAAACACAGTGCTCTGAGTTTCCAGTCTGAGTTAGCTTCAGTTGTAATGTGGCTTAAGGTCCTATAGAAAGATGCTGACAGGTACAGGAGACGTGTCTGGGTAACATACAAACACACAAACGCATGCAGATATACAGGTGCACATGAGAGCGCTTGCGTACACTCATATATATACACCATGTATCTTAAGAAAGTAGAATCACAGGACACTTTTGTAAAACTTAAAGGAGAGCTTGGCAAAGTTCCTCTCACAGGTAATGGGAGAGAGTAACCAGATGTATTGGAAGGTTTTTGAAAACATCTAATTACCATCCAGCAGGTGTGTACCCCAGGGCACCCTCAGCAGGTAAATGGTGCCTGGGGATCTTTGGAAATACTTCTTTGAGTAAATGCTCCTTTTCTCTCTTCAGCCTGCTCCTGCAAGCCAGGGGATTTTGATAACAGACACTCAGGGCTCATTCTTATTAAAGGAAAAGAATGGTGTCGTCTGTCGATGTAGATGCATTTCCCATGCATGCATCTGCCAGGAGTATATCCTTAGAGAAGTGATCTCCTCATACACAAGCTACAGGGACAGTAACCTGGGGCTGGGTTTCTTGTGATTACAAAGACAGAATCTCAGCTTCATTAACACCAGCTTTTACTCCAGACGCTTCTTTCCCATAATAACCCTCATTTGAAAGGAACACCTTTCAGCCCCAGGGCCACAACAATTATGTCGGGTTGAAGAGCAGTTAGTTTCTGCTTATGGTAGAGTAAACAAAATAAATGATTGTCTCTGGCTGTTTACCTTCTCTATCTGTATTTGCTTCTGTGTTTATCAGCCAGCACAGCAGTACTCAACATTCCCTTTCTGCCCTAAAATGAGCTTTGGATTAAATGATCCTCTTTTTTTTTTAAATTTTTTATTGATTCTTTGTGGATTTCACATCATGCATCCTGATCATCTCCCTGTCCCTTCATAGTATCTGCCCACTGCCCTTGAAACACCCCCCCATAAAATAAAATTAAAAATATAAACCAAAACAAACAAACCATCCCCACAAAACAAAACAACAACAAAAATCTCAGCATGGAAGCTGTAGTGTGGCCCAGTGAGTCACACAGTATACCCTTTAGTCCATACATCTTTACTTGTAAGTGTTCCTTGCTGAATCATTGGTTTGGTTTCAAGGCCTCTGCCTTCTGCTACACTACTGATACTGGGTCCCCACTGGGACTCCTTTTGGAGATCCTGAAGCTTTGGATCTGCAGGTCCTGCATCTTCACAAGCTCTAGCAGATCATAGATGAGGTGGATGTTGGGGTGGACTAACTCATAACCCTGGTTCTGAGCCTGGGTGGTAGCTGGACTAGTCAACCCACCAGCTTTCCCTCATAGTCACCAACTGGGTGAACTCTCTAGCCCTTCCTGGGATAACTCACCCAATGCAGCAGGCAGCAAGGAGAGGGACCAGTTCTGTTCTCATGCCCTGTGGTCTGACTCATCCATACCCACACCACCTGGGCCAGCTCTACTGTTTTGCTTAGGCGAGGGGCATGGCCCACTCTCCTTAGTGTTGCAGTTGGTGAGGGGCAGGACCAGCTCTCCTGCTCTCATGGCCCACGAAACCAGCTTTCCTGACTGCCACAGATGGCAAGGGAAGCATGTGCAGAGGGGTAGGGAATAGAGGGTGGGGGGCATCTTTCCCTCACTGATGACATCACATGGCAGAAGTGGGGTATGAGATCAACTCCCATGCTCTCACGTCTTCAGGGGGTGGCTCCCTTGCCCACTCCACCTTATGGCAGATGAGGGGTGGGGCCAGATCTCCCCCACACATTCTCTGGCTAGTGTTCCTTGTCTCAGAGTAGTTTTTCCAAGTTTTGAGTCCATATATACTCAGTTGTTTCAGTCATTCTGCAGTATGAGAGAGAAAAAGGCAAGCATGTTCCCTTCCTATATGCACCTTCAAGTCCAGCAAGAAGGCAAGGTAGGTTATTTTGTTAGACTTGCTCATTGTTGTACCCAAGACATGGCATTAATATGTGCTCAGTAAAAACTTATTGAACAAAAACATACATAATAAAGTATAGTTCCTGGGTGGGGGACACAAATATGAGGAAGAAGTGCTTAAAAAGAGAATCCCCAAAGTTCTGTGGCCCTGACATTGGCCTCCATTGTCAGATAAATATGGGTCTAAAGCCCACTTCTTCCCACACTGAATATGAAAGCATCAGCACGTTGTCCCTGTGAAGCCTCAGTTTTCTCACATGCAGAATGGGAAATTCTCCATGGAGTGCTCTTTGTTAGGGACTAGACCATGCTGGGCAGTCAATACTTGTAATTGCCATTGATACCGAAGATTGATTGGCTTCTTGCTGCACAGAATTACACCATTGCTTTCAAATGAAACCTAAGTGAATTCAGTGCCTTAACAGCACTGTAATGGAAGTCAATAATTGGATGCATCAAATAGAAAATAGAAACAAAAGCACACTCAACTGATGCCATTTTGATGTCTGACTGTTTTGTAAAATGTGTTCACGGGCTTGAAAATGACTGACATCTTCTCAGGCAGAGCCAACTCTTCTCGTCTACTGTGCTGCATCTCAGCTTGTGTCTTGGGAGACGCCCCTGGACCTCCCAGAGTTTTAGTTTCCAAACATAACAGAAGCCAAAGAGTAAAAATAAATGTGTAAGGGCATTGCCTTCTCCATCTGAGAGTGTCATTCTACATATGTCTGCCTTGCATCTTCCCCATCGCTTTATCAACCCATCAACAGCCACTGGTCTCTGGTTAGATGCAAAGCAGTAAGGTAGTCAAAGAATGGGCTACCTAATGAGTGGAAACATGTGTTAAGGAAGCATCCTGGTTGGAAGACAGATGTGCAAATGAGTACAAGGGGTAGAAAGTAAGACTGTAGACAGATGCTAAAGGCTATGGGTGTATGGATTTGGGGTCTTGGCTCATTCTGGTACTCTGGGGCTACGAGGTAGATGCATTGCCTTTTGAATCTTGATCCCCAATTTAGTGTCTGATGCTGCTTATCAATAGACCTTTCCTGTGTATTTGGACTGCACCAATCCTAAGCAGTTCTTCTGGTTGTTCACCATTCCTTATTTCATGGGACCAATCATTCAACATGAAGCCCTTCTTGTGTGTCGTGTTTCTGATTTTCTGCTCTTAAGTCAGAGTGGAGCAAGATTCTCTCTCCTTAAGAGGCATCTGGTCAAGGAAATGATATAGCCCATACATCAGCAAACAGAGACCACGACTGAGAAGGACTTCGTACTCCTGTTTCACATCTAACCAGCACCATGCATCTAATTACCTGCCATGCTAGATGAAGGAGCTAGATACTTCTATCCATGTGACAGAAGGAGGCAAGGAACCTGTCTCAAGATATTTACACTCCGATAGGCCTGGGATGGCAAATCAAATTACTTGGTAGAATAGCTTCTTGGTTTTGAGGAGGAGAAGGAGAGCACAAATAAAGATAGGTAACAGTACCTCCTGGGTCCTGTGAGTGGGCTGAGGCTGAGAGATAACATCTGAAAAGTGGTATTCTATTTTCTCCTGAACATAGATGACTGATGTTTTCCCCTGGAGATTTCAGGCATATCATTGCAATTTATAGATTCATGCTATAGCACCCTCTCCAAGGAATCTGGCAACTCTCCTTTGCTCTAGGAAGAAGTATGGTTGCTTTGGATGACTTCTTATTTGGTCATTCCTACCTGGGAACCTTTCAGGAAACTCGCATTTATATAGATCATCTCAAAGCAAATGATTCTAGATGGAGGAGTCTTGCGTGGTTTTTCTTCAAGGTTGGGTTAGAGACAGGTAGTTTAAAAAGATCACCTGTATCATCAAAGATAAAGATTCTTTACAGCCTCTTTGCAAACAACAATAAAGATAGATGTGTTGGGGTAGTTGTATGTTTGACATTCTGCTCTGGAAGTCAGGCCCTGCCTTCAGATTCGATGAAGATGCTGTCTTTCTTTCTCCATAGAGGCATGAGGCTGGCCTGGGCTGTGAGGCTGATAACATTCTTAAAGATGAGAAGACTATAAACTTCCTGTTCTGTTTAGCATTTATCAACTTGACAGAAACTCAAGCCACCTAGGAAGAGAGTTGCAACTGAGAAAATGCCTGCATCAGGCTTGCCTTTAAGCAAGTCTGTGGGGCATTTTTTTGAGTAATGTTTAGTGTGGAAGGACCCAGCCCACTCGTAGGCAGATGTTTCTGGGTCATAAGAAAGCAAACAAGAAAGCCACAAAGAGCAGGCCAGTAAGGAACATTCTTCTATGGCTCTTGTCTCTGATCCTACCTGAGTTCTTCCCTGATTTGCCTCCAAGATGAATCATGATCATGACTTAGAAGCCAAACTGTAGCATGAATCTTAAAAGTTCTTAATAATAAAAATCAAACCCGGTGCTAGGTATTGGGGTGAATGCTGGAAGATCAGAGAAGCAGAACAAGGCACAGCCACCTCACTTTGCCAGTTCCTCAGCTGATCCTGTTTCCTCAGACTGGAAGCTTCTGAGTCCTCATCCAAATGGATCTCAGCTAAACTGTGCTGCTTAAAGTCTATAAGCTTAACCAGTCTATAGTTCTTTGTTCTCACACCTTAAATACCTTTCTGCCTCCTGCCATTACTCCCTGGGATTAAAAGCATGAGTCACCATGCTTGGCTGTATCCTTGAACACACAGAGATCCAGACAGATCTCTGCCTCTGGAATGCTAGGATTAAAGGTGTGTGGTACCACTGCCTAACCTCTATGTGTAATATTGTGGCTGTTCTGTTCTCTGACCCCAGATAAGTTTATTAGAGTGCACAATATTTCGGGGTACACAATACCACCACACCAAACAAACCCTTCCTTTCCCCAAATGATTGTTGGTCAGTGTTTTTATTACAGCAACAGAAGGTAACTAGGACACTTTCTACAATGCAAGTTCTAAACTGCCTTCCCCATTCTTTAAGTACCCTAGACTCCCAATTCTTTAAGTAACCTGGACTTGGGTTTTCTTTCCAAAGCAGAGTTGGGTTTAATAAGGGTATTTTAATATAGGCCTAAGCATGAGAGTTGAGGCAAAGAGAGGCATTCAGAAAGAAAGGCACACCTCAGAGCATGGCTGTATACTTCTCAGAGATAGCAGCCTGGGCTTAGGATTATAAAGGCTGTTCATTTAATACCAGTCATTATCTACTTTTCATGGAACTATGATATCACAACTTTGCAACATCCTGTATCTCTCTGACCAGCATTCATTATGGATATAGCAGGGATGTTACACTATCCTAATTAATAGGAGATCCAACTAGGAACTTTAATGTCAGCTAACTGATAACACACACAAGAAGTTTTCATCTTTATTTATTTATTGTTTTCTTGAATGATTGAGGCTTTGGATGGGACTGAGTTTAAGACCCATGCCCCTACAGAATTTAGTCAACTTGCTATTATGTATCATGATTTTTAGCAATTTATTGATGAGCCTTTTGATACCTGGACTCTCACATAGTTTCAGTTAATTGCTGACCTTTACCATTTCCCAGAAGGCCAGTCACAAGACCTTGTTTATTCTTATCTCTCCAGTCATGTATAATCCATGGTTCATTTAGATGTCAACTAGTTCACCCTAGGCCATGTCTTGGGCTCTGCTTTTCTTCTGGCCATGCCCTTCTCTATAGTTGGGAATCCTTAAGTATAAAGCTGTATTCATCCTGAACCCATATGCAGCTTCCACACCATTCTCTGAGTACTAAAGGCCTTAGACTTCTCAGAACAAGTGGCTTTGAAGTTCTTGAAGTTTCTTTCTTTCCAGAGTTTACCTCCCCAAGGCCAGAGAAGCATTCTAGGGGTATATGTGGATGATTATAGAGGGTGATTACTAGGGTGGACATGAAAATCTCTCAGCCTTAAATTTATGTGCTCAGTCCACCATAGTGTAGGTTGGAGTCATGGGTAATGATGGAGAGGAGTGTGTGTGTGTGTGTGTGTGTGTGTGTGTGTGTGTGTGTGTGTGTGT